>PPHD01026290.1:0-11513 GCA_002909625.1 Bambusicola thoracicus
GGAGTCGCCATCCCTGGCAGTGTTCAGGAGGCGTTTGGATGAGGAGCTACGAGATATGGTTTAGTGTCTTGTGGTAGCAATGGTAATGGGAGGGACAGTTGAACTAGATGATCTTGTAGGTCCTTTCCAACACTGTGGTTCTGTGACATGAGAAACCGTTTCTGGTGAAGTAGCTGAAGTCAGCAATTCTGACTGTCACTCTAGATATTACTTACAGAATTTGGTTCTTTCAGTCTTGTTTTGAGGTGTTATGCTGTGAATGTTCATGTTCACTGTTTTAAACATGTGCTTTTCAGTATGTTGCTTCTGGAGAGTTTCTAGCGTAAGACTACACTTCACAGACCACTGTGCAGTGAGTAGGAGGGTATTTTGCGTTTAGAGACCACAGAAAACAGAAGTCTGGCAATCAGTTCTATGCAGGATGCAGGTCTCTGGTCGGCCTTTTTCTGATGCAAGCTGAGATTTTGAGATGAGTGGACTGCACGCTGTCTGTTTGAACTCAAAACAGACTGAGTTCCTGTTATGGACTGGCTTGCTTTCATGGTGACTGTTGCAGGATGAGGTGCAATTAGGCCATGAGCTGCTTCAAAGCATAAGTGCTCTCTGCTTGGAAGTGTGTGCTTGTCAGGAGGCAAAAGGGAGCTGATTGCCTCCTGAGTGAGTTCATTAGTGTCATGTAGGAAATCGCAGAACAGAATCTGTAAGGTTGGAAAAGACCTGCAAGGTCTAATCTGAGCACCCACCTGCCACCAATATTGCTCGCTAAACTATGTCCGTAAGTACTACATCTGCCTTTTCTTTAAACACCTCCAGGGCTGATAACTCCACTGCACCCTGGGCAGTCTGTGCCAACACCTAACCACTCTTCCTGAGAAGAAATTATTCTTAACATCCAACCTGAATCTCCCCTGGTGCAACTTCAGGCCATTGCTTCATGTCCTGTTACAGTTGCCTGGAAGAAGAGTCTGATCCTCCCCTTGCCACAACCTCCCTTCACGTAGTTGTGTAGGCCTATGATGTCTCCTGTGTGCCTCGTCTTCTCCAGGCTGAACAATCCCAGTTCCCTCAGCTGCTCCCCATAACACTTCTGCTCACAACCCCTCACAGCTCTATTGTCCTTCTCTGAACACACTCCATTTCCTCCACACAGCCTTCTAGCCACTCTGCCCCAGGCCTGCAGTGATGTGTGGAGTAGTTGTGGCCACAGTGCAGAACTTGGCACTTGGTCTTACTGAACTTCATCCCACTGGAGAAATGAAATAAACCATGAAATAAAACTACAGAGAGAAGCTGTCCAGGTTTTCTTCAGTTTTGAAGAATTTAGAAGTATTTAGTTTAATTTGCTTCTGCTGACAGCTCACATAATACCAGATATGCTATGCATAACTCACGTTCAGGTCCTCACTGAGCATACAGATGACAACCTGCTGCTAATGAAGCTCTGTGTAATTAATGGAAGGCAAAGCTGACACAAAGGAGTTGTAGAGATCTTGGAGGAAGAATTTATTGTGTCTTAGAAGCAGTGAAGCATTCTGTATAGGTGTGTGTGGGAATTGCTAAGTCATGGCTTGAACCAATGATTGAGCTTCTGGTGAAGGGACACAGCCAGCCCTGGGAGCACAGGTGAAAGCAGTTCTTTTAAACCTCATGTAAGCGCTGGCTGCTGCATGGGAAGGATCTCTGCCCAGAGATCCCTCCTTTTGGAGTATTTGGTGAGCCCTGATCCTCGGGACGGGTAAGCGAGTCTTTCTTTCTCTAACTAGATTGTGACCATCACCCTTCTTGGGCAATTTAGACCTGGTATTGCTTTTCTCTACAACATAAAACACTGAATTAACAATTTGCAACTTGCTGTGTCCGATTGTTAAGGTTGTGCCTTTGGAAGACTGATTGCTTTGTTTGGTGTAGGGGTGTGTGGTGGGAGCATCAATACAGCTTTTTTCTATTTCTGATGAAGTATAAACACTGATTTTTACATTTCCAGTAAACCTGCCTGGACCAGAACTCTGTCTTTTCAGCATTCCTTTAAAAGTACTTGAAAACTGTGGTTGATCTGTAGTACTGATACTTCTCACAAATGTTGACTTCAGTCTCCAGCCTGGAGAGGCTCATAGCTTTTCTGTTTCCCACATATCAGTTTAAAAAGATCAGTTCAAAACTAACAAGTTGTTGGGGTAATGCTTTCACTGCCCTTTTTTTACTTCTCTTAGGGATATGCTCCTCCACCAAAAAATGGAATTGAACAGAAGCGACCTGGGCGCCCCTTGAATATAACCTCTCTAGTTAGGTTGTCATCAGCAGTGCCAAACCAGATTTCCATTTCCTGGGCTTCTGAAATTGGAAAGGTAAGCTGTCTGTTTTGTAGGATATGGGCAGCAGTCTAAATAACCTTGCCTAGTGTTGCTTCTAATCCACTGCCTGATAGTGCTGGCAAGGCGTAGTGTGATTTAGTGGCTAAACTTACCGTCAGTACTAGGAAACAAAGCTAGCTCCAGGTAGCTTGGAGCTTGCAAAGGGTTGGGGAGGTGTGGTTTTCTTTGAGAGCTTTTCTGGCAGCTTTGCTATTATAAGTTGCCTGAGATATGTCAAAAATACCCAAATCTGTGGTTCAGACACAACAAAAGGGGAATCTCCGTCCTTTGTAGCCCGATTACACAGTACTGTGAACATGAGGTTACGTAGCCATGTCTTTAGAAGCTTTTTTTCTTGATATCTTTTGCAGCTGTTCACTGGAGAGTGCTTTGTAAGATGAACAGATGTGCCAAGGTGTCATGACAGGGTGGAAGTGTACTTGTTTCTCAGGTTTTTGTGTTTTCTATCAGAGTAATTCCAAACAGTTCTACAAAGGCAGTTTTTGTTTCATAGGAAGAACTGCTTAACGGATATTTCCTTCTTTATTCTTTTGAGATTAATGTTTTACATGAAAATGACTTCTCTTGAGTTAAAACTGTTCTTATAAGTTAAACACAAGTGCAATTTCCAGCTCAGAAAGCTTTTAGGTGGCACATTCCTGGAAGGAGGTGTAGCTGGGAGATGTCAGGCAGCTGATGTCAACTGCTTCTGGGCTTGATGCATCTTAGAAGTACTTGGTTGAACCACAGCGTGTTTGTAATGGAGGATACCTGAGCAATGTGCCTGTTGTTAACAAAGAAGCATTTTCCTGCGAGATTGGGCAGCTTGAGGAAGAAGTGCAGATATGGGGAAGAATGGACATCAGGGTAGGAGAAAGATGACTGAAGTGTCTCCAGTGTGCAATTGTAGACTTCATGGAGAGGTGGCAGAAAAGCATGTTGGACTTCAAATGGCAGGAGGTAGAGCAAGAGGTGACTGAAATGTCATGTGTTGCTTTCTGGTGCCTGTAGTTGAACTTCAGATTTAGGAATGTGAAGTCATTAGAGTTTAAAGGAGTTAGCCTTCCAAATGGACAGGTGGCTGCTTAGAAATCTGCCTGTGAGTTACTGAAGAAAGAAGAGGAAACATCAAGAGTTTTGAAAGCTGTTGCAACAGCCCTTGAAGCTGAGACTATAGAAGACCCCTTATTCTTCCATCTGTGGTTACTTCTGGAAGTCCTCCTGAACTCCCTTATCAAAGTTGCTTACCTCTTCAAGGTGAGGCTGGATAGGGCCCTGAGCAGCCTGGTCTGGTATTAAATATGAAGGTTGGTGGCCCTGCCTGTGGCCGAGGAGTGTTGGATCTTCATGATCCTTGTGGTCCCTTCCAACCCAAGTCATTCTACGATTCCTTTAACATCAAAATCTGGTCTGGAAGCATCATATACTACAAGTGAGACTCCAGTGTAAACCTACATAAATGAAATAAAATTTCAAAGTGAAAGTGGGAAGTTCTTGTTTAGCAAAAGAGTGAAGGTATCAGCCTTTCCTCATAAGGGAGATGCTGTAGGCAATAAACAGGACAATAAATGGTCATTCTTGGCAGGGCAAGCAAGGCATTTGTCTCAGCGGCTTCCTGTGTATTTTGATCATTTTGTCTGCTCATCAAGCTAAGAGCTGTTTTTGGTATTGCCGGTAAAGCAGAAGCAGGGTGGTAGATGAGCTTTAAACCTGATAGTACAAGAGGCAAAAGAGGGTGACTGCAGGGTGTGAAAATAAGGTGTTGCAGGTTGTGTGTTCTACAGATGAAACCATTATAATTCTCCAGTTGCGGAACTTGCAGATTCTTCTCTTCATTGATAACCCAGAAGAGAGGAGATCTTGAACAAAGGAAGCTGGCATGAGTGAAGGAACGGCAGTATATATATGCTGGGAAATGCACCATACCCACTCCTCTAGGCTGGCTGTAATGAGGCTTGGCCTGGGAGAGGCAAGCCAAAGAACATGTGCAAAGAAATTAGTACGCAGAATCATTAAGGTTGGAAAAGACCTCAAAGGTCATCAAGTCCAGCTGTCAAGCTGTGCAGCTGTGTGCCCTCTAAAGGTGGAGTCTGCACCTGAAAGAACGTTCATCTTTATAGCAGGTTTGTCTTTGAGCTCTGCATTAATGACAGCACAAAAAGGGAGATGTTTAGGAGTGTGAATGAGAATCTCTTAAAGACTGCATGTTTAAGAAATTTTATCTTCAATCTAACTTCTTTTCAAGAAGAAGCCCACCTTGTGTTGTAGTTGTGGAGGATAAGGCTTTTCTGCAGTTAAATTGCAACTTGCGTATTTGACTTTGTTAGAAGAACTGTGGCAAAGTGTGGACTTTTCATAGCATTGAAGACACCTGTCAGTGCTTTTTCAAAATACCTCCATAATACCAAGCAAAAAAATCAGCATGTTTTTATTCTTACTTAGGACAGCGTAAGTGATGTGTTTTAGCAGGATTACTGTATTAAATCAGTATCTCATCTTTACTTACTCTTTTTGTAGAGTTACTCCATGTCTGTGTATCTCGTTCGTCAGCTCACTTCAGCTATGCTTTTGCAGAGGTTAAAATTGAAAGGTATCAGAAACCCTGATCATTCCAGAGCACTAAGTAAGTCAAATTAATTTTCCCATTAATTTTTTCTTAGGGGTGGTTGATGGCTCTTTTAAAACCAGAACTGATAATACCTGGGACATCTGCAGCATTTAGAAAAGAAAGTCCATGCCTAGAATATCAAAGGTTCCTTTTGCTGTTAACTGAGGTTGCTGTTAATGGTTCAGTACAGGTCCCTAACCCGCAGGAAGGAGTAGAGACTAGAATGTTATGGGAGTGCTGTGAGCACTTTCTACTGTAGTGGGCAGTGAGGTGCAGATACATGTCTTAACTATGCGTTCTCTTCACTTGCATGTGCTGCTGATTGTCTTGTCTGCGTACCTCACTCCTTGATTATTTTTTCTTCATAAGTGTTGGGTAGAATTTACCCTACTAACCCCTGTGGCTAGCAGTGCCTCTGCTGCACATAAAGCAATCTTATGATGTGCTATTTATCCATTACCTATGAACAGTGAAGCTGTTTCTACTGGTATTTGCTATGCACTAGCTTAGATACTCAGTTGTTTTAGATAGCTGGAAACAAAATCTGTGTGCTGTAGAATGAATATTAGGGTTGTAAACAGTAGCGTCTGTCTATAACTTCTTAATTTGTTTTTATAGTTAAAGAAAAACTAACAGCAGATCCTGACAGTGAGATTGCCACCACCAGTCTGCGGGTGTCTCTGATGTGTCCTGTAAGTAAGGCTGGGAACTGCTATGTACAGATTTGTGTTTTCATCTGTAGTGCAGAGTTGGGTTGCTCTCAAAAGACTTGATTTAGAAATGTAATGGGATTTCATTACGTACTGCTTCATTAAGGTGCATCTGCAAGCACCTGATGGCAGCAGCTTTCCACCAGTGGGCTTAGACTTGTGAATGCCCCAGCTGCAGTGCTGTCAGAATCATGTTGCTGCTTGTGTGTGTGTGTATGTTGAGACCTTTAAATGAAATGATCTTGTGTGTTGAGGCATCGTCTGGTTGGGCAGGGTGATGGAATAAATAAAGGGCACAGTGAGAAACGGCACTTTGGATCACCCGCTCTTTGGGGTATTGCTTCTTACTGCTCACCATTAAAAAGGGAAAATAACCTGATCACCTTGTAACAAAGTCACACCTACGTGGTCTTCTCTTCCCAGGCAGAAACTGTTGTTGTGACTTGTCTTACTAAGTCTTACACTGACACGGGTATAATGCCATTCTAATGTGACCGCAGCTCACAAAACCTTGAAGTGACAAAATAGGTGCCTCAGTAGGTCTCACTAATAAAAATAAAAATCCTGGAAGTAATGCTGTAGGTCCATTAAAAATCTGATAGTTTTCAGCTCAGGAAAGACTTTGAGGACTGCTTTATTGTTCCTTCAGGTACACTGTATGTGATTTGATGGAGTGGATTTGCATGCACTGACCTTGGTGCTGGGTTTGTAGTGAGAAGGAATAGTTCCCTTGCTGATGGTCTGATTTCATTGTTAGCCATACAAGTCTGCTTTACTCTCTGATCTCTCACACTCTTTAAATGCATCTTTGCAGCTGGGGAAAATGAGACTGACAATCCCATGCCGGGCTGTCACTTGCACACACCTGCAGTGTTTTGATGCTGCTCTTTATCTCCAAATGAATGAAAAGAAGCCTACCTGGATCTGTCCTGTCTGCGACAAAAAGGCAGCATACGAGAGCCTGATACTAGACGGGTAAGAGAATGGGCTTGCAGACTACAGAACTATTTCCAGCTTTTCATAATGTACTTGATAGCTATGCTTGTGACCTGAAGTTTAGCTGTTTATATTTTTTCTCAAAATATATTAAACTGGGAGGAACCACTAGAATCATTAGTTTCTCTTCCTTTGTAACAAACTATGTAAATGGATCTCCTAACAGTCATCCAACTTTTGAGCCTCAGCTTATCTCCTCTAGAGAAATCCAAATATGACATCTCAGGATGTCTTCCTTTTACATGAGCCTATCTCCGAAGCTATTAACTTTGACACAGTTTGAGTTAAACACAGATTTGAAGGATGATGGCTTCTGCTTCTTTGTGAAAATCTCTGCATTGCAGTAATGTTGGAGTAAAACATAGGTGGGTTGGAATACTCTGGGTTTTCATGTGTGGTTGTCAGGGAAGGCTACAACTGCAGATCTTCAGGTAAGATAAACCGTGGAGATCATCTGTGGGTTGATGTTGATCGTAGCTTCTCAGCTGCCTCCTTTTCACTTAGCAAAAGTCTGGAACAAAACCACTTCACTTTATTTTTTTCAGACTCTTTATGGAAATCCTCAACGAATGTTCAGATGTGGATGAGATTAAATTCCAGGAAGATGGTTCCTGGTGCCCTATGAGGCCTAAAAAAGATGCTGTGAAAGTCTCGAGTCCACAGTGCACCAAAATAGAAAGTGAGTGTGTCACGGATACTGGTGGTAAATCAACTGAAAGTCTCGATGTATTGGAGGGTTGGTGTTTGTAGCTGGGATGATGGGTATGGACCTCCATGTTTCTTTTGTGGAGGGTGTGCTTAATTCTTCTCACCTTTTCATTTAATGTAAAAAGGAAAGGTTATGTCTCTGCAAGTGTACATCTGTACATTTTATTTTTGTTCTTTATAACAACACTTTCATTGCTCTTGTAATGCCCTTAAACTGATAAGGGAGATTGAGAAAATAGCCGAAGCTTTAATGTAACACAGAATACCACTAATAAAACTGTTCCTGAGTTGCAGTGGCCCTTGTAGTGGTCTTAAAGATGAGCTAATACAGGATTTGAGATAATGGTTCTATTGCAAATTGGAACTGCTGATGTCAGCAGCTTTTTTTGTGTGTTAAAAAAAAAAAGTAATATTTTGTTTTTCTGGTTTAGGTTCCAGTGTTGTCAGCAAACCATGTTCTGTGACGGTGGCCAACGAGGTAAACAAGAAGAAAGTTGATGTTATTGACTTGACTATTGAGAGCTCTTCTGATGAAGAGGAAGATCCTCCAGCCAAAAGGAAGTGCATATTCATGTCTGAAACGCAAGGAAGCCCAACCAAAGGGTGTGTCAATTTTGAAGTTAGTTGTTATTCTGTAATGTGTCAGATAAACTGATGTGTAGACATATCGAGTGAGCACTCTCTTTGGGATCCAGCTCTGAACTTCGAGAGAATTTCAAGGCCTCTCTTTTCAGAAGGTTATATTGCTACAGTACCTCCGTACAGGCAAATGTTTATTACATAGTTTTGTGTCTCTCAAAAGACGTGCTGAGGCTGTGCTTGCAGGGATGTTTATCTGTAGAAAAGGAAACCAATTAAGCTAATGTACAGGACTCTCTTAGAAATCAGATTATCCAAATTGCATGAGCTTCTTCGTGCATTCTTGTTGAGTTACTGTCATCTTAAAGACTTTTCTCCACTGCCTGTTTCACCCTTGATCATGTACTCTGGAAACAAAGGAAACAAAGCTGTGTTGCATGTTTTCTCCATCCTCTCAGACTTGGAAGGGGAGGGAGGCACTTCCTTGTTTTGAATCAAGACAGTAATTTTTTCCTTCTGTTTCACTGTTAGAATCTGAAATGTCTTGGTCATGGTTGCTGGCTTTGGTTGTCAGTCAGTTCTGTGCCTTGGTTAAGACAGCCAAGGGCTCCTAAGTCCTCGGTCAACCCCTTCATCTCTGTAGTTGTCTGAATTCCCTGCCCTGAATCGAGCAGAGTTAACTGACTGCTTTACTGTTCTGCCTTCTGTTTGCCACGATCTGTGCAGTTTGGCTGTAGCCAGTCTTGTGGTTTCCATACTGTTCTTGCTTTTAGCCAGCAGGACATGAGAGCTGTAGGGCGCAAAACCAGCAAAGCAAGGAGAAGAGGGCATTGGTTAAGTTCTCCAGCAGCCACTGTTCCACGTGGCAACTTGAAGTATTGGCTTTATGTTGGCCTTCTGGTTAGTCTGACTGCATGCACAAGGTGTCTCTCTCAGCGTGGTGGCTTCTCTTTTACTAAAACAGTAATAAAAACAAACCTTTCTGTTTTGCTGCCTTTTGAATTGATGAGCAGGTGTGCTGTGCTGTCTATACTCAGCAGCAATGTGTGGTCTTCTGCTAGCAATAGTTATTCAGCTAGCTCCCGTAGTGATGGCGAAATGCTCTTACTTGTAAATGCCGTGAAGGGGTAATTCTCCAAAAGACTTTCTTATTTTGATACAAAAAGTAGCCACAAATGCATCTCTTAATGAAGTTCCCAAGATTCTTTCCAAACTCCTGGATTTGTCCAAGGTGGCTGCCTGCAGTCATGACTGTAGCACTGAATTCTCTTGTTTATCTAACCAGTTCATTTTCATCAGTGTTTGGGTATGGAAGTAGCATGTTTTCCTTCTTGAAATTAAATTCTAGGCCAGGCTTCTGGAGAACAGCTTGCCTTCTGTGAAGAATGTTGCTTGAATACTAGCTTTGGTGGTACTGTGAGGTGGCCTTCTTTTGACAGCAACAGCAGAGGGCTGATGTTGAGGAGGTGCTTGAGAATGGAGGGTCTGAAATCTAAGTGTCTGAAGCCAGTAGTCTAACAGCACAGCAAAGTAGTCTGTGGGGGAAGATTTGGATTGCATTTCATGGCTGGTGAGTTGAAAGGAGCAACACAGGATGGTTGCAAGTGGGACTGCTGTTTTCACCTGACAGGAAGCATATGAAACGCTTGGTGCAGGTGTTGGGTGCCAGATTGCCTGTTACGTGGTCTTTAACAGTGCAGCACAGTACCATGCAGAAGGTTAGACACAGAGGGGTTTTGTGATAGGCTGTGTGCTTGGAGAGCTGAACTTAGCTTAGGTTTGGCCATTTGCCAGGATAAGTTCGATACTGAACTCCAGGCTCGGAAGTCTGTGCTGCAGGGGCTGAATTGTGGTCAGCTGCCTCCTTGGTGCCACAGCGTCGTGCTGAAGAGCAGTAGAAGGACTTGGAATGCCCTGCTCCTGGCTCGGGCCACATGCGTATGTCCCACAGGGTGCTCTGCAGATACAGATGTCCACTTGGATTGTTCTGAATGACTCCAGCACTGTACTTTATTTTAATCTCAACTTGCTCTTATGTCACAGCTGCTGTTGAGAGCCAAGATATGATGTTGTTTCGAAGACTGTTATGAAAGGAAATTAGAGTGGAATACTGTGTAGTGAGTAGCCACGCTGCAGCTGTGTTGTAATGTGGTGACTGTGAATGAGAGTGCCTAATGTCTCTTCTGTAACTAATGGCCAGGCTGGTTGTAACATGCTGTGCCTTTAAAACAGGGTTCTCATGTATCAGCCATCCTCTGTCAGAGTACCCAGCGTGACAACGGTTGATACTGCTGCTATTCCTCCTTCGTTAACAGACTACCCTGTGCCATTCCACCACCCACCAATGTCCAGCATTTCCTCAGACTTGCCAGGTAGGTGGTGATTGTTTTTAATGCGTGTTTTGAGAGACTTATTAAATATGCGGGGTGGGTAAAAGTCAGAAATTAACTTCTTTAGATGGGACATGATTGTATGTAGCATTGCACTGATGTGATGTCTAGACAAGTCTAGTACAAGCTGTCTTTCCAGTTTCAGATTGCACTTCCAACAGTGATGTGAAAAACCTTGCTTCTGGGGTACACCCTCAAATTGGCACTCTGGAACGGCAGCCAGAAGCACTTCTTGATATATCCAGTTAGACTGTGTGTAAACACCTGATTGTTACTTGTTGTAGACGTGAGGGAGGGTAGCTGCTTATTTAAAATTGAGAACTGTAATGGCACTGACTCATCCCAGCCCTAAATGTAGAGATTTCTGCTAGCTAATTCTAGTGGTGCTCTGTCTAGACTGTATGAAAAAGGTTAAGGTGAGCTACAATATGTAAGCTGACCTCTATTGACTTTCTTTACCTAGACAAACCCTAAATGCCTATGATGTATTCTTCAACACTGCTGCTAAATATCAGACAAAAGGTGGGGATACTGATTGTTTTCTATCCTGGCTCCTTGAAAAGAACGCTGTGTGTAGGGACTCTGGGGGTTCTCTGTCGGCTGTAGTGAACCTAGAGCCCAGGAAATGGTGACTTGTGACAGCAGGTGTCACGTGGGCCTCCTGTCCTTCCCCTGCCCCACTCCATTGCCTGTCTCCATTTCTCCCCTGCTGCATCTCTGGGTTTGTTTTTTTTTCATCTTCTTTCAGTTTGGCACTGGGATGGATATCATTCCCCTTGTTTCTCTGTCCGTTTTGGTTGCCTCACTGCTCCCTCCCTCCACTTCTCCCTCGTTAAGAAATGTATTTTCTTTCCAAATTGGTTAGAAGACTAAGCTGAGAGAATGCAAGTCCAGAACTTTGTTCATCTCTGCCAACTGAAATTCTAGCACATGTATGAACAAAAGCTGTGAATTCTGTAAAAGCAGCTGATCTTACATCTCCTTTAAATTTGTCTTTAATTTTCTCTATTGGAGAAGAGTAGAGATACCACCGGCTGAAACAGATCTATACTGTAACAAGAGAGGGAGGGAGAAAGCGTCCCATTTCTTTCTGTTGGCATAGCAAACACAAGGCCAAGATTTTGAAATAGAAATGGCTGTGATTTCTCATTGATATTGTGTTGGTTTTTTT
>PPHD01026291.1:0-11513 GCA_002909625.1 Bambusicola thoracicus
TGTGTGTGTGTATATATATATATATACATAAATAGTAAACAATGCACCAAAACCAGTGAGGTTTTTAGAAGTTCCCTACTGTTCTTTAAGAGTGTGTTTTTCTACGAATGGACTTTACAATAAGTAGGAAGTAGAAGAGATCTTGTTGTGTATTTGCAGAAGTAGAGTTTGAAATGTTGGTCGTATAACACATCTCTAGACTTGCTAGACTTTTCAGTAACTGTACTGTATAGTTGAATATTATTAGTGGTTTTCTGGATGAACAGTGGAAAAAAACTTAGAAATTAGTTAACATATGTTAAAACAATTTTCAAATATAATATTGACAAATGTGTGGAACCTTTAAATGGTGTTCCATAACTTGATGAAAATCTGTTTTTTTAAAGGAAAACTATTGCATATATTACTTCCATACTGTTTCAATTGTTATGCCGTAAGTCTTGTTAGGTTGTTACATTTTTAAATCTCAAAATGTAAGGATTTCATTTTAAGGAATGTTTTAAGATTCTTTAGATATTCCACTAAAACAGTACCATGAAGAAGGCATGGTTCTTAATGGACTGTTGTCAGTGAGAAATACTGGTACATTTTTGTTCACTTGCTTCCAATGGAAACCACTTTTTTTTTTTAAGCCTGTGATAGGTTTAGTAATTACTCAAGCTGTTATATTTAATAACACCATGAGTTGATCTATTTCTGGGTTTGAAAAAAAAAAAATCAAACAATCTGAAGCCAGATTTTTGGATTGATTTGCATACTATCCCCACCCCATGAGTCCTGTGAGATCAGAGTTGAAATTGGGTCAGCATTTGGACTAGATTTGGGTAGTTCTTCAGTTTAAAGACTGATCTTGTCAGCTGTGACTTGGAAACCCTGGTGCTGTATTTTATATGCCCCTGAAAAAGCGGGAAGGGCTCATGATGCTTTGAGCTGAACGCAGTGAGCTTCTGTAATGCAAAAGCCTGAACACATATTTGAAGCTATTACAAGATATGGCTTTATCATGAAGTTCTGTACAGTAGAACAAATGAGGAGGGTGCTTTTAATGAGTACCTGAACCAGAGTCTCCCTGGACTGCTAGGAATGGACAGTACTCAAAGGAACAAATGACAATAGTGTGAGTTGGAGCTGATGATAGTGTTGTCATCTCTTGAGCCCAGAAGGGTGAATTTGAGGTGAGCTTTGTAAATGTTCATCTTTGGTAAATACCAGTCTGAAATCTTCATGGAAAACAAAGTCATTTTTTTAATATAAAAACAACTTGACATTTTTCAGTATACTTTTTAATGAGCACTGCTGTGAGCTATTTTATAATGAAATTTGCTTAAAGGGAGAACAGGCTGGTGATACTTGGCAGAATGATGTGGCATATGGTAAAACAGTTGTGATTTATCGGCAAGCACTCATTTTTTGGAAAGAGATCGACTTTCAGCACAGTGGATTGTATCTTGATATTCAGGACTTTAAAGGAAAAAAAAAACAGCTGAGCAGTATACACGGATAAGGCCTTTCAATAAGGGTAGAACAAAAACCCTTATTTATTGTTTGTTGTTTTAAATGTGGCATCTGGCTTTTGTCTAGCTCTTTATCCTGCTTTTTTTTTTGCTTCTTAATATATTTATTTAGTAGTTTGAAGGTAAGTGAACGTTTTTGATTTATACAAACTAGAATTTCTGTGACTGACATAACCACTTTTTTTTTCCACTTCAACTATCTGCATACTTACCACTAAAGTAGAAGATATGGTCTGAGAACATCGAGTTCAACTGCCTGACCTTCAGGGCTAGCTAAAAGTTAAAGCGTATAATTAAGGGCATGATCCAAATGCCTCTGATCTTAAAGATTAACTCTTCTGAGAGAGAGCCATGTCATAAATGCCAGTGTTGATGGCAACCAATAAGCAGTACCATTACTACTGCCTTCCACAGGTAAAGGAGATTTTTTTTTTTAGTCATTCCTTTATATTTGTAACAGGGTGTAAGTAGATGACATAAATTTGCTTGATGATCATGGAGGAATACACCTATGTTATTTTACTACTTTTCAGATTAAAATTTTAAAAGTGCCTGATAGTAGCTTCCAATTTACCCTATTTCTCATCCTTGTATTCTATCACATTAAGATGATGTAAGCCTTGAGGTGTATGTGTGTCAAGATACAGAGCTAAAGGATGGATTCAATGCTGAAATAATGAAGACGAAAAAAAATCTAGGTTTTTTGCTTATATTCTGTTTGAAGTTTGGATGCCAGATTGTATCTGTTAGCTGAGCATCTTATGTCCCAAGTGTATATTTTTATCTAACAAAAAACCTGAAACAAGTGGGCTTCAATGAATCTACTGGTTTAAAAAAAACAACAAAAACCCAGAAAAACTAATAAATGGCCGGATTCAGATCCTGTTCAGCTTGGATTGTTTTTTGCATGTGCAGTCATAGGTGAAAATTCCTGCCAGTAGACAAAGGATTGCAGTGCTCTCAGCCTTTCTTGTTCTTAACGATTTGAAGGAATAATCAGATACAACGTACTGTGGAGGGGAGTTTTAAATATCAAACAGTCCTTAAAGCATATGTACTTTTTTTTTTCTAGAAGTTGTAGTGACACACAGGAACTGTCAAATAGGTTACACAAATATGTTGAATTGGAGGAAAAAATAGAAGGTGTATCTAGGTATGACAAAACTGAAATGCTGCATTTCTCTCCGAGATCTCTGTTGCTAGTGTGGCATATGTTCCAGGTCACACTAGGTAAGAATGGAGCTGCTACTCAGGAGAAGTAGCAATTACTTTCATAGTTTGGTCAGATGCTAACCCATATTGTAGACCTTTGGCTGTGTCCCAGGCTCATGGGCTCATGAGCTATTAGCCTATTTTTTAATGAAAGATTCTTGTCCTTTCAGTTGTAGAACATGGAATAGTGCTCTAAAGAGTAACTTGCCAAAGGAACAGCTCCAGTGAAGTTGCTGTCCTACAAATTACTGGGCATAGCCACAAGCTAGGTCAGCTATGTTGGTGTGCAGTCGTGTATAGAGAGGAGGGGTCCGATGAGAATCAGGACAAAGATTTAGCATCACATCTGAATTATCCTTGTTTGAACTGGTTGCAGTTTAACTAAGTACTAACTCTGGACCAGGACCTGAAGATATAACAAAACAAGCTTTCAATGTTGTACTCTTTGAGTAAACTCTCTCCTTTTGCTTTGTTTTATTTTTTCTACAAAACTAAGAATGATTGATCCTGGGTTTGTAAATAGCGGCTTGGTACTACGCTAGAGAACTACATTAGTTATTCTTATTTAAGGAATTATTTCATGTTATAACATACTAAATGGGCAGTTATTGAAGGCCCTGCTACATACACCCAAGTTAAGTCATACAAGTAGTAGAAATATTTTAAATTAAAACAATTCAAAACTGAAAACAGTATATAGAGTTGGTATGAATCCACCTCCACCCCAAACTTGTCGTAATATATCTGAATAAACCGAATTATACTTAAATAGTAGTACTTCTGTTCAGAGAGATGAGTAGATAATATAACAGTTATAACCTAATTCATTTGAAAGACATTGCTATCAAGAGCGTAGCGTTTAAACTGAAATGATATCCAGGTAAGACCTACCACACTGCATTCTGTGGGACAGTTTAAAAAAAAAACTGTAGGAATTAAGGCAGAGCTCAAAGTTGAGATGTCCTAGATTCCATGACTGCTACATCCTTTAAAGCCATCTTTAGTATCAAAATGGTTTACAGCCTTTTTTTTTTTTAAAGGAAACAAATATCGTTTTTTTTTAACTTTAGAAAACATAGGACTTTGTGTGCGTGTGTATACGTGTTTATGTATATTGCTGATCTTTGTGTAGATACGGTAGAGAGGTGTCTGTTCCAAGAAGACAAGTAATAATCACCTTATGTGCTTTTTTTTACTGGAATGCCAAAGGAAATGCCCTTTTTTTCTTTGAGTGTGGGTGTTGAAAGGTTTCCAATTAATGAAGTTTGTAGGTTATTTATGACTCATCTCCTCGTAACAGCTACTTAGGTTTATTTTGTTAGTACTGGGTGTTTTCCAATACAAAATTGAGTTTATGCTTTGCGTTTGGCAAAGGAATTTTGATGTCCCAATACAGTTTTCCAAGGTAGGTACAGGATTCTGTATGTCAAGATAGATAACGGTACTATAGAAGAAATATGAAGCTAAGATATTTAATTGACAGTTAAAAAGGCAATTAAGTATATAGTGTTTTTCTAAATCTGAAGCAGTGCTATTTGATGTACTTTGAATATGATTACATCATTTTTATATCACTTCTTAGTATGCACTGTGGGGAATGTGGACACAGTATGATGACGTATTGCGTGAGTAAGAGGTACCGAGTAGCTTCTGCCTTAAAGAATTTCTGATCTGTAGCAGGTCTCCTGGTCCTGTTACTTGCACTTAAATGGTTGATCTGTTGGCAGTGATAGTGCTTAGGTAAAATGAAGTTTTTGATATTATATTGGCAGCTTATGTTGCTGTTTTTGTTCTTTTTTAAGCATACATTAGATATATTTGCTTGTTTAATTGTTAATAGTTCATTCTTTCTTTAAGTTAATAGCTTTTTACTGGACTTCAGGAAGACATGCATAAAATATATTCTTTATTGTACTTCATATATCTTCTCAACTATTTGGTTTTTTCATACTTTCTTTGGAGTAAAAGTAATTTGTGAATTTTCAGTTGGGATTAATAAGGAAGCTGAAATATGAAGGAAAAAAAACAACCTCGTTGAGAATGTAGGTATGATAAAAGCTTATCATGGTCCCTAATTCATAACAGTAAGAGCATACAGTTGTGTAGATTGCCTGGTAATAATCTTTACCTGTACAGCATCAGTAAGAATTGCTCTAAGTGAGCTTTGAGCTGTCTAGGGGAGTACACAAGATGGAGCTTTCAAGAGCCCTCTGCAGATAAAATTCCCTAGTCCTTCATATTCAATTCTTGCACGTCCTATAAAACACTTAAGCACCGAGACAAAGAGCAAGATAGAAACGCTCTCAGTGTTCTTGTTTTAAGGGCCATAGTTCAAGTGCTAGATCTTTCTCCAAGAAGTTGTTATTCATACAGGATTGGTAGGGTATACTTTAGGAGAAATGGTGATTATATACAAGACTCCCATATAGGACAGCCTTTGAGTAAGGACAACTTTCTTACTATCTGAAGACGCGATTTAGCCTTTTGAAAAGGAATGAAATATCAAAACTCTAGTATTTAAATCACTGAGTTTTCAAATTAAATGAGAATTTTTTTTCTATTCAGTGTCTGTTTAGATTGATATTCCTTTGTGTTTTGTGTTCTGTTACAAGTTTTAAAATTAATTACATCTACCTAAAGAATAATCCAACTTTTCTGTTGAGACGGGGGTTGGATTTGCACCTTCAACCCTTTTCAGAAAAAAAATATCTGTAATGAGGTGCAAAGGAAGAGGGAATTCGGTAATGGGTTTGTGGGATTGTTAAGAATTTCCTAAATGGCTTAGTCTTTGCATCTCTGCTGTGCAAAGTTGATTTGGTCAGTTAAATGTTTAATTGCCATTCTACATTTTTAATGCCAGTAAAATACTTAGCATATGCCACTGTTCTAGCTTTTTCTTGTCTGTCTTTGTTTGATTCCCTTCCTCTGACAAGCATCACCTCTGTTCTCCCAGAGCAGACCTTAAACATGTCAAGGCAGCTGCTGAAGGCAGAACGTTCATATATATTACTGAGGTGTCTGGAGCTGAGAACAGATTCAAGATGAGAAATTAAAGTACAGGGAAGAGCAGGTTCTTGTTCCTAATGGTCAGAAGTAATGTAGAACAGGTCTTTGTGTTTCAAAACATGAGTCTGCAGGGGAATGTAACTTCATTATTGACTTTCGAAAAAAAGTATGACTGAGTTGAAGGGACCAAGTGTGCACTGTGAGTAATTTATGTAGAATACTGCTAGCTTGCAGTAACAGTGGCTGATAAATGCATCCCAGAAGAAAAATTCTGACGCTTCTGTCTTTTTAAGTGATCTTAGGTACTGCACAGCTATAGTACTGAAATAAAGTCCTCGATACCCAAAGAATGACTGTAGTTCTTCAGTTTTGACCTGTTGAAGTAGCTATACAGTGTACAGAATCTACATTGAACTTATGTACTTCCCATTTATCTGCTATCAGACTCCATGTATATGGAAGTTATTTTGGGGAGTATATGATGAAAACCATTCCTACAGCTTTTTTTTAACCTTTTTTTCTAACAGTATTTTGAGTCCATTTTCTTCGATTGTTGTGTTAGATGAGTACTGTGACATTATGTGTGGTAAACTTCATGTTTCTATGGAATGTCAGCAAGTGTAAACGTAGAATAGCTGAGTGCATAGAAAAATACGCCTTCCTTTTGATGTGTGGAAGAGCAAGATATCCCCAGGAGTCTGTTTTGAAGGGCCAATGTCTTTAAAAGTCTAGGCCTTGCTGTGTAATCTTCCTTTCCTTTCAGTAGAAAGGAAGATTGAAAAGAAGGGAAGATTAGCCTATATGAAAATGTGCAGGACTTCGGTGTAATGTGCCATAAGTCTGTTCATGCTAAACTGTGATGAACTTCATGGTACAGAGAGAGACAGCCTAATAAGGGAGTTTCTGATCTTTTTCAAAATCGCAAAGCTGTTGCCTTTTACAGTGCCCTTTGCTAGGGGGATAGCCGCTTGGCTTTCTACTTACAGAATGAAATATCAGGTATTACACTGAGGCTATAAAACCTTTTTCTTGTCCTGTAGGTCAGTTCTGAGTGTTTAATGTGTGGTAGAAATGGTGATCTATTAATGCTTGATAAGCAGGTCTGTTGAAGGAGACTGAACGGAGAAAGTACGTAGCAGCATAAGATGTAGAATTACTGTAGTCCCGATTTGTTTTATGTATCTCTTGAACAGCTGGCATTTACAAATGTTTCTATAATGAATACCTGCGCAGGCTTTTCTAAAATGCATTAAGTCACAGAATTTGAAGGAACAGGTTCACAAATCACAGGTTTGAAGGAATCTCTGGAGGTCATCTGATTCAACTCTCAACTTAAACAAAGATATACAGAGAATGTTGCCCATGACCATGTCTATTTGTATTTTAAATTCCTTTAAGGATGTGGAGGTTCCCCAGACTTTGAGCAAGCTGTTGCAGTGCTCAGTCATCCTTGTAGTATGGTCAGAAGGATCCCCTCATGTTTCAGTTTATGCTCAGTGCTGCTTGTTTCTATCACTAGACATCACTGAAGAGTCTGGCTCTGACTTCTTTAGAACTTTGTCAGGTATTTATATACATTTTATAAGGTTCCCCTAGAACCTTCTGCAGGCTAAACAGCCCCGACTCTGAGCCTTTACTCCTATGTGCGATGCTCGAGTCCCTTGATGATCACCTTGGCGTTCTTCAGTATATCAGTGCCCCATGTGCTGAGGAACCTGACACTGGCCATCTCAGGGGGTACTGCACATGACTGTTACCCGAGCACCCAGGAATGCCACATTTTATGTAATTCTTGCCTCTTTCTATCTTTTCTATTGCCTGCCTTCCCTTCCCCGTCGCCCTAAATTGTCCATTCTCCACTTCCCCATCTCCCTTATGAAGATTTGTAATAAACTGGTCAGACCAACATCTGAACCGTTGTTTCTTAATCTCACGCTGCGTATACGTATATCAAAGAACCTCCCCTCCCTCCTATAAATTGGAGCGAGACACTGTGTTCCTTTCAGTTTTGCTGTCACTGCATCCACTGCTTGTATATTTCCTTTTTATGTTTTGAAACTGAGATTAATTCAGTTTTACTCCTGAACATCTCAGCCTGTCTGTGGTTGTGATTTTTCACTCCTGACGTTTGATATAGATACAGCATCTGTTCTGTGGTGTCCTACGTTTTTTTAATAATATACCGAGTTACATATCAGACTGCATATTCCCTTTTTAAAGACAGGACTCTGAGGCCCATGCCCCACTGGTTTCATACTGTTTGTACTTATCTGAATGGATGATGTTGATATGCCCTGTAAGGCTCACAAAGAAACCCTTTAGGTCAAATCCCAGCTCTACGCTTAATTTCTTTTAACTTTCTAGTTAAAATATTTGATCAATGGTATGGCAATATTTGGAAATCTGAAATACGTATGGTAGAAGTTGAGGCATTGAGCACGTCCTCTTCCTGAATGGCTTTTAATACTTACTAATTAAATCTTAGATTCATGTAAAATAAAACCTAAAATGTATTGGTAGAGCCAAATTTTAATGCCGTAAGAACAGCATCCAGCAGCTTTATCCAAGTCTAACTGTGGAACTTGCAGCTGCAATGCTGAACATTTCTCCATGCATAATTTAGTAAATCACACTGAATATGCTTTTTTTCTGCCCACCGCTGGATGACAGTTGCACAGAATACCTCTGTGCTGGATAGGTGACTTTGCTTCAGCCAATATCTTGCTTGAAGATCTAATCCACAGATTAATTCATTCATTAAAAATCAAATGCTTCCCAAGCCATCTGTGGCTCCTGATTACTGTTCTGCTCATACTGAAGTTTTTGTCCTCATATTGGCTCTATCTAATGAGAGAATCTTGTTTAATGTTAGACATCTTGGTGTTATTTATGGAACTGCTAAATTAGAGAACATTTGCTTGTGTTTGTGATAATAGTCACTGTTTATTTAGTGTATATCAAGTGTTAATTTTAGAACTACTTAAGCATATTACAGCGATCACTTGAACGTACAAAATGAATTGGATTTGTTGTAAATACTAGTCTTGATGGGGGAAAAATGGCCATCTGCTGCATTAATATTTCTTCACAGATACACGAGTACATCTTGTGTTACACAATTGTATTTAATAGCACTTATTCTAACTATATTTGTGAGTTGCGCTTCAGTAATTTGCGATACATTGGCATTGTTGTAAAATTTGTTAAGGGCAGAGAAAAATTGGTGCTTTGTCTTCCATATTAAAACAGTTTTGCAGTGTTACTGTTTTTTTCTTTAAATTCTTTTCTGACATATCAGTTACTGCAGTGACTGGTAAAGCTGGATTTAGACTTATTTTTAATATTATTATTATTATTAATCAATATAGCAGAGTTTATTTAGCTTATAGAAGCTGCTGCTTCCACTTCTGTTAGCTTTAAACTTAATTCCTGATATCCAACAAACAAACCATTGCTGCCTTGATATTTACAATCTGGACAAGGAAGAATAATAGCTTCTGAAGAGCTGTAAAGTATAACTACACTAGCAGGAGCTGCTAGATTCTTGTGCGTGTTCAACAGATGATTAAAAGAAAAAAAAGTCTCTTGCAAATGATACCAATGAGGAAAGGGAAACAAGCAGAGCTCTCCTGAGAATTACATCAGGGTGAAATTATGTGGTACTTCTGGAGTTTGCATAGGCTGAAATACAGTTCTGAAGAAGTAGTAAATCTAGGGTAGAAAAAAAGAAGATATAGAGAGCTTGCAGTAGACGTAGGAGTGGACTATGAATTAGATTTTGAGTACTTATGATAGGACAGTTTATAAAAGGAGTTTTGAGCTGTTGCTGGGAGATGACTACTAGTGTGTGCTATACTTGTAAATATAATGTACTCAGGTTTTGCTCCCATTTGTGACTTTTTCTATATCAATATGTTTAAAATGTATTAGAAAGATGCTGCTAGTGATTGTACAGCAGGTTTTGAGATGGGTTCTGGTTTAGTGGATTCAGTGAATGATTGTCTTCTCTATTTGGGTATCTTAATTAGAGGGAGTTCTTCAAAACAGACAGTATGCTATAGAACCGTTCTTTTTAAACCGGACAGATATTCAGAACATGAAGAAAACCTATTTATAATTGATACTCGAGAATCTTGCTGTTTCAACTCTGTGTTTGTTGCAAAATTATTTGGCTGAGTTCATTACACTGCTGGTGTGCGTAGAGTTTTTGTATTTGATTCATTGGTGTAACTTAGGCATTTACATTTGTGCCAGTTTGGATATCAGCCTTCGCCTATCTCTGTCTGTGGAGTAAGATAGGCTTTTCCAATGAAATATTTTAAATAGCTGGTACTCGCAGTCATAGGGAGTGTTTCTTCACAGCTCATTTATTTTATGTAGGCTGCTACGAATGAATTACAGTGCTTTCATTGACAGAGTCTGTTGGACCTTATAAGCAGCTGGAGAATGAATGGAGGTATTTTTGCTGTGGGTTTTTTTTTTAGTGAAAAATATTTTGGATCAAAAGCAAACTGAAGTACCATATCTGCAAATCGATGCAGAACTAATTTTTAATAGAATTTTCTCTAAACAAAATAAAAGATGTCTATTTATAAGAAATTAATTGGTCACGTGTCTCTTCCATTCTTCATGGGGAAACTTTTAAAGCTGCTTCAGACAGTACCATAGTATTGCTGGGGGACGAAGGAGGGTTTTAGCCTAACAGCCAGGGTTGCTAGTTGTTAGTGTGGAAACAAAAGAACAAAACAAACAAAAAACG
The DNA here is from genome assembly GCA_002909625.1 of Bambusicola thoracicus. Lineage (NCBI taxonomy): Eukaryota > Metazoa > Chordata > Aves > Galliformes > Phasianidae > Bambusicola > Bambusicola thoracicus. The sequence goes on from PPHD01026291.1 coordinate 10,492, forward strand.
TAGTTTTTCTTCCTGTTGGGAGCGAGTGTGGTTTAATGAGTTCATTAGCTACACATTTCCAGGAAGGATTAGATACTGAGGATAATGTCATTTTGACAGTTACTGTTAAGGAACTGTTAAAAACAGAATTATCTTACCTTACTCTTCCAGCCTCCTGCTACCCTCGTTACACATCATTCCTGTATTTTTGAGGTTGTCATTAAGTTCTGTGCTTAGTATCTGACACTTTGTTTTAATATGCAGGATGGTCTCCTCAAGCAAAGTTAGTGACTGCTTTTATTTCCCTTTGCAGACCGTACTGTCTTCATACAGCCTCATAAAAATAATGAATTTCTTCTAAATAGTTCTTCTGTTATGTTTAATTATACATCTGTGGTGTTTTTATTGAAATTAACTTGAGTATGGGTATCAAAGCTGTAAGATTATCTGCTAAGAAGACTAACTGTAAAATAACTTTCCAACTGGTTGCAGGAATTGCAGATTACTGGTTTGTCAAGTTTCAATTGAAAAACGTTGAGATCCACAGATAATGCCAAAGGAGAAGTGTTCTTACAAAAAGCAGAATTTACTGGCAAATAATTAACTTTTTAAAATAGGATTAAGCGTACTAAATTGTTACTTACAGAAGTCACTTTTTTTTTCATAAACTAAATGTCTTATCCAACCAAATGTGGAAGGAAACAAAGCTTCTTCCCTAAATGAAGTTTTCAGATCAGCTGAGTTTAGTAGTATATTCTGTGTGAGAATGGTGAAGGTATATTCACATGAGCTTAGTAGGAGCCCCTAGTGCAGGCATGTCTAACTTGTGGGCTGTGTGCAACCTGGTACAGCTCGCACTGTGGCCTCCCCCTGCACTACTCTATCATGGCAGCAGCTCTCCCCCACTGAGCCCAGGTGGGGAATTCTGGTGCTGACCCCACATCGGCACACCCCTCACTCACAACAGCAAAACATTGGTGTGCTATTAATGTTGTCCAGGTTGAAATGAGCATGTGGGGAGGGCTTGATGCAGTACCAGTTCT
>PPHD01026292.1:0-11513 GCA_002909625.1 Bambusicola thoracicus
CAACTGGATTAAAAAATGAAAATTGGTCCTACTATTAAAGGTAATATTTCTGATAGTTTGGGGTACAAATGTTGATCTCATCAGTACAACAAACAGTTCATTTAAGAGACTGGAAATATCATCACCATCAGAGACAATCAGTTTATTTGGTGCTCTGAAGCCATTCTGTAACTCATTCTGTATTTCACACACTTACATATGAGGAATATCAATCACTTACACCTAAAAGCAACAGTTTCCAAAGAAAATATAAGATTGCACTAAATATCACTAAGGATTTCCTGAAGTGTAAGCTTTCTTATGACAAACACATGAGAACAGAAAAAAGCTACTTGTAAATATTTTCCTTCAAAAACATGGTGATAGAGACAGTATTATATTGCCACTTTGGAAACGTATTTTGTATGGTTGAGAAGGGCAGGGTGTCAACAGCAAAGAGAGAAAAGGGCGAAGAAAAAATTATGTACACTTTTCAGATTTGATCATGATACTACATGCTGCATACATAAATGTCTACAATAGATGATATGTCATCTTTATTAAATATTGTTGCTGGAAGGACAGAATCATGCTGATTCATCTCCTTTTATTATGTGAAACCTCACTGCATAGCACCCACTGGTTAGCATACAGTCTAGATAAAACATGGTTCTTTTGTGGCCTGTTATTGCCACTGGAAGTCTGTTTTGATTGTTGGAGCAAGTATTCCTTTTCAACTTGGCAAAGAAATCTAACATATGACAAATATGCCCAATTAAAGACCAGAAAAAACTGAAAGAATTCTAGAAGTAGACATTTCTCTAAACGCTGGCCAACAAATAATGTATATCTCCTTAGTTTTGTGCGTGCCATATCAGAAAATTAATTTTAGCAATATATCTTTGTCCTTTAAAAAAGTAATTCCTGTGCTTCCAAAACTGACCATGTTTTTTCACCATGCTTAACTGCCAATTAAGAATTCAATTGTAAAGAAACTCAGAAATTCATTGTAGGGAATTATCACAAACTCAGTCATTTTCCCTCATTTCCTCTTAAATTTATGCCTACCAAAAAATTTACAGTTCTGTACTTCAGCAGTCCCCTTGGTATATTTCACTGCTAATATGTTTTTCAGGCCACTTCAGGAAGTAGCCACCAGGGCCTTTGGGTTTCATGGTGAGAAATGCTCTAAACTACAAGCAACACTGTATGCTTGCCATCTTACCTATCTACATGATTTCCAAAGTGATTTTAAATCAACATTACTGTCAAATAATTAGAATGTGCATGGTGTTCAGATTTCTAAGACAATGTGATAATAATGTTCCTGTCCCGTTTTCCAGATGATCCTTAGAGAAAATGTTCTGAGAACTAGTAGTGTCTATAAAATCACCTCCAAGCAAACGTACACTAACAGGATCAGATTATGCATGTTTTTATTTAAAAAAATAAAGACATCTTCTACGTTAGGGTGTTGATACTTTAATTGTTAAATATTGATATTGCATCTTACTGTTGGCTGAAGTTAGATTGCTTGTGGCTGTGAAAAAAAAAGTGAGTTATTATCTAGATACTGATTAAATTTTTGTCAGTTATTTTTATTACTCACGTTGTGCTAAGTTTGCAGTCCATCTTGCCAATATCAGTGTCAGAGAATTGTAAAACTTAGAATTTAGAAACAGTAAGAAGAAAGGTCATAACCTAGAGTAATGAGAAATTACAGAACACATATCCCATCCTTTTCTTCTGCAAATGCTGACAAGATGGAGAAATTTCCAGTAACAGATAGATTTGAGGAATACCCTAATCTATTGACAGCCTGTTCATTAATGCCTGAAGAAAAGATTAATTAAACTAACTGCTGTGAATTACAATATAGTTCTACCTACAAAATGAGGAATATGTGGAATTCTCTTATCATATTTTGACTGTTGATTAATGTCACCAATTTGAGAGGAGGATGGTAGCATAAAATTTTGTATTCTACAAAGCACAGCTAGTGATACACATATAATTTCTCATGCACAGATGATATGATGAAGATTTCTTGGGCCAAAGATGATCTTGTTAAGTTGCATATTTGCACCTTGTTAAGCTGTGTATTTGTTGACTCTTGAATATTAGTCCATAATGAAGTAGAAAATTGTGCTGTTCAGCTCTTGATTTCAAAGATTTCAAAGATATGATCAATTATATAAATCTAAATTTGCTAAAGGCTGCAGTTTTTCTTAATATTCCATCAATTCCATCTATATAGTAGATACTGTGGAGTAGTTAGCACGTTTATTTCTGTGTTATAACCAAATACAGTGATTATGTATTATAATATCTATAATATATGCACATAATATATGTATTATAATAACATATTTTCCCCTTTAACATTGTAAAGATCTTAAAATGGTTACTTTTGGAATATGAGGCAATTCTGAGTTGTAAAAACGTTTTTTCAGAGATGTCACACCATGAGCCAGAGAGTAATCATTTGATACAGAGTCATATTGTGGCCATGGTTTCACTGTGTGAAGACACACTTACATCATCCCATCATCGTGGCATGGAAAGAGATATGAGTGCTTCCAAATGTCCAAAGTCTGTGATTTGTCTAGTGTCTTGATCTGCACTCAAGATGCAAAAAGAAAAGTGCGCACCCCAGAGATTATGTGCGAATATGTAGAATTCAGTGTTCTGTTACCTGGTGCAACAGGTAGAGCATTGAAGTGAGGGAGGGCTGTCTGTAAGAATTTACTGCCTTCTAATCTGAAAGCAGGACTACACAGCGTTCCCTGTAAGTCATTATCACAGCTACTTTGTACAGTATCACTGTTCTGCATCACAGTACAATAGTCTGCTATCAGTGTTCTGTAATAGTACATTTAGCCCTATGCCTTGCCTCTGGCGCAGCATAATGTATAACGGATCTGACAAAACTTAAAAAAAAAAAAAAAAAAAAAAAAAAAAGATGAAAAAGAAGAAGAAAAAAGAAACAGCCCCATAGCCACCATGCAGCTCTTGAAGGTGGTGAAGGAGATAGGACTCCCCTGATCCTTGCAGGTGAATTTTTTACGTTTTGAAACACAAAAATTCTCTCACCCAACTCTGTGTACTAAAACAATGACTTGTAGGCCTTGAAAAAACTGGTAGATTTTTGGAATCTTTTCCTATATTGAGTTCTGTCATTGTAATGCTTTTCACATTTGCAAATATGGATTCAAACAGCAATCAATAGAATGTTACAGAATTTGTCAGTAAATATTATAATACAAAGGGTTGTTTTGGTGTTGTTTTTTTGGGGGTGGAATATGCTACTTTAAAACTAAGCTGGACAACATAGAGTGAGAAATGTTCTTCAAAAATATTTAAACTTTCGGTACTTATTCATATAGCATATTTTTATGCTGTTAATAAATAATCCTGTATAAACTCTCTTTAAAATATCTTCAAAAAGTAGTGAATAAGCTATATGTCACACAAAAGATAGGTGTTTGTACAACAGTTGGTCTGAAGGAGTGAATTTGGCAGTTCTGCTTGCGAAGTTGAGCTCTAAAGTTGTAGGGAGACTTCCATTGGGCCATCGGGCTGCTTTGACAGTGTTCAGATATTAGTTTAATCAAAGAACTGTGTGCCATTACCCCAGGATCTGCGTCAAGCTGTGGATTAGGTTTATAAAAAAAAAAAAACTACAAAAGCTCCTGCTGGCTGAAAGATTATGAGTATTTAGCTACATTACTGCTGTTACAGGCATGAACATGTCCTTTTGGTATTTTTGAATTGTAGCAGTGTTGCAATTAATTAATTGTGTCCATCTAGTTATAAATTAGGCTGAAGACCAAGGCTTTATTAAGTACTACTGATTTTCTTATTCTGTTTTTGACCTTGTAATGAAATGCGTTTCTCTAAACAAGACTCAAAGAACGTGTCAATAAAAGACATTGCAGTTAGTCAAATCTCAGAATGCTAATCAGGAAAATTCATGGAACACCAATAACTATCAGTAACTGTCATTATGTTAAACCTTTTAATTTCTTGTAACATAGAGAATAGAGTTGTGAGAACATGAGATAATACACACAGAAGGAATAAAGGAACTTCTGTTTGCAAAAGGTGCAGGGAAGTTGTTCCCATAATAAGTCATTCTATTAAACAAGAGCCATTATTACACTCCAGCAATGCAAATGTAAAACAGAAAGTCTATTAGGAACCAGGCATCATTGTTAGCATAATATATTGTTAGTATATATATTTTCCCTTCACACATACTTCATTTTTTATGTTTTTGGATTGCATACTATTCCATTAAAGAGATTGTGGATCAAGGTTTGACACGTAAGTAAAAGTATTTTTTATACTGTTCAAAGCTGACCTCTGCTTTTAAAAAGGCTTGATCTGCACTTTTTCATCTGTTTAGAAGCATGCATTTTTGGTTAAGAAATTGAAGACAATCTCTTTGTCTTTTCCTAAGCTAGGGAAGTTGAGATAAAAAAGAATGCCTGCTTTAAAAGTCACACATGGCTGTAATTTAAGATTTTTTTTTTACCTCATTGTCCATAACAGTTGAAAGAAACCTTCAATGAAAGTTTATTAACTAGACCAATGCCTGAGGCAATAAAGGTTCATTTATTACCAGTTTCTTGGCTGTTTTTCTTCTTCTATTTTTCGGTTAAACTCATAGCGTAAGATAATACTTCACAAAATTAAACCTTTGACCTTCTGTGGAGTTAAGTCGCCTTTGATTAGATAAAGTAACAATTTATGGTCCAGCGTGAGGTTGCACATGAAATGAATAATGCAATAGGCTGAATGAGAACTGAGAATCTATTGCTTTTGAAAAGATGACTGTTGTTTAAGAAAGAATGTTCTCTCTTAATTGTATTGTTGTGAAGCTGTATGCATTCCAGTAGTATTTTAAACTGTTGCTGAAAAATATGATATAGTAAGGCATTTGTGCAGAGTGCATTGTTTAATTCTGCCATGACTGCATCAAACCAATAAAAAAATCACAGATTTGTCATGCTATTTGAAATACACTTCAAGATTACACTTTTTACTTCTCATTACAAAGAAATTAATCCACAATAAAGAATATCTTCATGGGATAGATATCCATTGGTCCCATAGATGGTAGCTATAAGTGATAAAATCATTACATTTGTTTTTTTTTTTTTTTTCCTTTTCACCATTTCTGAACCAGCCAGTAGTTCTCTGAAAAGAAATCTCAGTGTTTGCTTTCAGCAAAACAGATCAAAAGGACACTGCTTCTTTCTAGGTCTGTGTTTTATTCCTGCAACTGTGTTATTCACTGCAGGGATGAATTATAAGTAAAATGTTTTTTAGATTTGAAAGTTGCTGTGGAAATTTAGCTCTTGTGCTTGTTTATTTTAAATGCAATACCCAGACAAATAAATAAATAAATAAATAAATAAATAAATAAATAAATAAAATTGCAATTTAGGAGTAGTTACAGGAAAAAGGTCTGATTAGTTCTGATGAACAACAGATGGTTTGAGACTCACAGACACTGGTTTTGTCCCAGTGCAAGATTGGCAACTTCATTTTAGTTCACCATTTTAGTTTCACTGGTCTAACTCATATCACATGGCTGAATTTTTCTAAGTATTCATTCTTTAAGAATATTTGAAGTGTAATTAGTTATTCCACCTTTATTTATTTACATGACTCTTTTATTAATACCCATTTTAAGAATTTTCAGAAATAATCTGGATGAGCAGTTTATGCTGAACCATCAACTTGAGCAGGAAGATAAAACTAGAAAGGCCAGACAAGGATTTTGTGGCTATCTCAAAATAAAAGGGAATGACTATTTTAGGGTATGCCGGTATTGTTGTATAGAATCTGTCCAGGAGATTTAAGAAAAAATAAATGTTCTGAATGACTGTTAGATACCAGTAAAGAATAAATAAAGAACTCTACTAATGAAACTTGGTATATTTTAGCAGAACATTATAGTACAGTGTGAAGTTCCCCATTCAACAATCTATATAATCAGACCTCTGTCCTCCTGCAGATTGCTTTCCCATTCTTTTTTTATGTATCACACTATAAAACACCCATTAGATCAGAGACTGAGGTTCGGATCCTATTTTGTTTGAAATAACATGGTAGCAGTGTAGTAAGCTACCACAAACTTATGTTTGAACTGCAGAAACCTATGAAACCATTGCAGCAATCTGCAGTGATCAGGGTCAAGTCTTAGGGAGTAACGCTGCATTTATTTCTCAAACAGAGTGTTTCAGATTATAATAAGATTTTTATCCAAGCGAAAACTCAGTACAAAATCTGGAATTGTCAAGAAAATACACAAATAATTTTCATGTCTGTTCCACTGAAATAAACTATAAGAAGAAAGATTAAACATTAATGTGAAATAATGAAAGGATTTCTTTGAGAATTTAGATGCAATTTGAATCTTCTCTCATGCAATGAATAAAATGTTTATGTTGAATGAACTTTCCAGCAAATAAATTAAATTAAATGTAACACATTGCTGACTGTCATTTTTTGATTTTCTGCCTGTTGTATGATGAAAAGATGAGGAATCATGAAAATAGTATCAAAGTCCTAAAGAAAGAGGTTGTGAAAGTACATATATGTATTATAGGATTTTTTTCTGCACCCTTAAGTGTGTATAAATATGGTATATATAAAGGAAGGAAGTACTTATATTGAGGAAGTTAATAATTACTAGGAATTATTAGGAATGCTAATTATTATTAGAAAGAGTATGAAGAAAGTTAAAAGTTAAGTAAAATCAGTTACTGAAATATTTTTGTAGTTTGTCTGCAGACCAGGGTTAGGGATAAAATTCAAACTGTGAATGTTGAGACATATTTGAGCCTGAGAAGTATGCTCATACTTAATTTTGTATTTTTCTTTCACAAATAAGGTGTGGTGTAAAATCATAATGCCATAAAAATTTTAAGTTTTAAGAGCAATCTCTAAAGACAGGGAATAGTATTTGCTGGAAGTTGTGTGTCTCCAACAGTACTTTGTACACTTTTTGAAAATCTGCCATTGTATATGACAGCTTTCTTGGGCATTTTGCTTTCAAAACTTTTTTTTTTTTTTTTTTTTTAATCCTGAAGTTGTTATTTGTTTTGTCATTGTGTTTCATTCACTCATTTTTCAGCATTATAGACCATGCATACTGGGCATACTTTTGGTCTCATTCTCACCCACAAAATTCTGTCTTCGCTAGAGTTGCATGGGTGTAAATTAAACCAGAACTTGGCAGGGAATGCTTATGATTATATTTGGCAGAGGAAGCAGGCTGCAACTTTATTAACATAATTAACAAACACACCCAACAGGCCAAAGTAATCTAGTGACAGAAGAGGGAAGGTCTTTGTAGAAAAGGATCATTCACACTTTTGGTGTTCTGCTTCTTGTTCTTGAGTTCCTACTAAGGCTTGGAGAGCTTTCAATTGAGTTGTAATTCAAATTCGTGTGGTTCCTACAAGACACCTTGAGCAGACTTTTGCTGATGAGTCTATAGGAACTGTCAGCAGTACTGAGATTACTTCAGAACCATGATGTTGAATTGAACTTTACTTTCTGATGTTTTGCATTTTGAATTAAATTGTTGGACAAGATTAATTGCATGCAGTAAGAGATTTAAATGAATAGCTTTATAAAGCATTAAAGTTCTAAGTATGTCACATGGGAAAAAAGCTGTAAGGTTTAAATGAATAAATGTATTTAATGCATAAAATGCCTAGGCTAATTTTTTAATTCCTTTACTAACATCTTTTATTGAAAAAAACATACTTTATTCATCCATCTTAGTTATACTGCTGTGGTTGTGGTAATTTAATATTCCTGCTCTTCGCTAATCTTCTGGTTCAACAGAAGTAAACAATAGGTTTCATAAATTAAAAATACGCTCTTCAGAACATGCTTTTAAAGATAAAAAACAAGGCTGTAAACATTTATGACTGAAACAAACTAGATTGTTCAAATACTGCCATGATGTATCATGTATATCAATATGGCACTGATATCAGTTAGAATGCAAACAAGGTTTTAAATGATGTGCCCCTTCATTTCAGCTGGAGAATCCGCTTTACACCATCTGCCTATCAGATGGTTAGGAACCAGGACTGCGTATTAATGCCACATGTTCGATTTTCTTTCCTCTTGTAATGGTTAGATTCATATTGCTAATAGCTGTGCATGAGCACTGTCGATGAAAGTTGTGTGACGATGGAGTGATGAGATATTTATAAAGCTGCCTGTCTCACTGCATAATCAGCAGGAAGAATGCCAGACATAAACAACTTATCAATTTCAGAATATTAATGACAGCCACCATTGACTTTAATGCATTGAATATTTTGGCCTGGACACTTTTTAACTGTCCAGATAAATTTTCGTAAAGAATAAAAAGTAACTAAGTGGCTGTTCAGTGTGATTCTTATTCTGTTTTCCATTTCAGTTGCCTTTATAGATGACATGATTATCTCGTATTGATGATAAAATTTCTGTAGCGAAAAACATGCAGCTTGGAAATTCTGTGGCTACTTGCTGTAAGAGAAAAGTGATGCTAATTAATGTTTAGGTCAAAGGGCTTTTTCAAACAACCAGTTTAAGGCAGAATTGCAAGTATTTATCCAAGGATACATGAACTTTTAAGTTTAGAATTTTAAAACATGCATACAAATTTTACATAGCATCTTACTAATCTCTTCTGTTTGTAGTATATATGACACCCTCTTTTGGTGAGACAGGTAGGGCAATGTGCTAGCAAGAAATTTTTGCTATGTTTCGTTCTACAGTGCACCAGTGGTTTTAATGCCAGGGGCTCTGGTGACTGGCTTGGGCCTTCCTTGCCATTAGCTTTGCTGTGTTATGACAGTACAATAATAGCAAAAAAATTAACTGTGAGGCAGAAACTGTTCCAGGGTAGAATAGCCGTGATTAAGCTACATTTCTGTGGATGATTCCATACTCTATTCCTTTCCTACCCCCAGTTGTGTGTGTATGGGAGACACATTTCAGATTCTTACAGTTTAAATTAATTTCTGTGTGGCAAAGTAATCATTTCAATTATCAATGCAGGTGTATGAGAGTAGGAATAAAATTAGAAGTTTAGTTTCTACTTTTTTAAAATTATCATTTGTTATTGCAACCACTGTTTTGAAAAAAGCTGTATTACAGATCTAAGCTGTGCTTTATTTTCCTAGTCCATATCCAAAGGCTATGGTTTCCTTTGCAGAGAAACACTGTGGCCTACTTCAGAGGGAAGCATAAATGCAGACATTTTTGCAAATTTTATAGCAAAAGAGAGTATGTATTTTAGCAGTTCTGCAGTGGGAAAAATAATATTTCCCAGTGAAAAACTATTTTTCTGGATGAACTCACAAGTCGGATGGATTATCTGTTTAATATGGTGTTTATACTAATACTTAGAATTACTTAAAAACTGGTCTTGAAGTGCAGTCACAACCAAAAGTTTATGGCCTGCTCTTGTAATTATTGGTTGTGTATATTGGTATTTGAATATTTCTCTATAGGTTTGTTCTTTAAAGATGTTAGTTTTAGATTATGAGTGGTGTATATAGAAAAAAAGGAAGTATAGGATATTGTATTGTTTAATGAACACAGGATGCAAACTCAGGTTCAGAGGTGCACTATCCCTTTCTTGGTGGCCTAATTTAGGGACTGTAACCAAATTTGTATAATGTATAACTTCATATCCTTCCTCTGAGATAAAAATATCATTGGAAGTAATCCATGTCATTGTCAATATCTTCTTAAGGATCAGAACATTCACATTTTGTAATGGAAGCAGAAACTAAAATAAAACTAAACCCTCAAGTTTATCCACCTTCTGATCTTTTTTTTTTTTTTTTTTTTTTTTTACTTTTAGTACTTCTCCCTGAAATAGCAGTTTTCTAAACAATATTGATCTGCCTATGCAGAATGTAATTATCACATACTTGGTAATTTTTATTGCACTTGAAAGTGTTGGAAGTCTGTTTATGAGACTAGAGTTGTTTGCTAATGCTTATGCAGTCATGCTGAGAAATAAGGGAAAGCGACCTTGAGTTAAGACATCATATATTAAAAGGTACTGTTTATGCCACCTCATTGCTTTCTCCATGATGGCGGAGATTCTCTCAAAGTCTGTTCACCTTCTACTTTCTCCCCAGTGGGTGACCTTCTTTCTCTCCCCATTGCTAGCTGAAAACATGGCAATACTGAACTCATTTTTCACTTAAGAAGGCAAAAGAGACAACAAGAGGCCCTGGGAGGCAATAATGATAGAAATATTTACCTTGTCAACCTGGGATTATTTGCTTATTGGGTCTTTCCATCTAAAGTGCATTCTTCGTACGCTGAGCAGAAGCCTAGGCCCAGTATTAAATAATGGAGTTAATCTCTCTTGAGATATGTAACAAACTTCACACTTCTCTGACTAGCTGAAAAAAAGAGGCAGACATCTTTAAACTAATTAATGTGAGATTTTTGAAGCTGTCTCTCCTGTTGGGGCAAGAATCTTGTTTCAAAATGTCTGAGGGTCTGCTACTCACGTGACATCACAGGTTGAGGGTATAGGTTGGTGGCTTTACTGCATAAAACTTACGTAGTTGAGTGCCTTCTCTTTAATATCTGACATTTAATTTTCATTAATTTTCATCTCTACTTCCTTGCATAATCATGAAGGATAAGCAGAAAGTGGAGATCTTTTCCTGCATAGCTCCTGTGAAGTTTAGACAGTGACTCCCCTCCATCATCACCGAGGCTCAGGCGAAGAGATGGGAGTGAGAAGCAGCAGTGACTGGAGACAGCAGACAAATTATTCTGCCTCGAGGAAGGAGGCAAAAAAAATTGTGACACTGCATAAAGACTGTAGCTTGTTTTGAGTTTTGAAGGCATTACTGGTAATTTTCTGTTAATTGCTTTAGACAGAGAAGACTTTTCTCATTTTTGCAAAACATTCTTGTGTATAGGTGGATGGCAGAAATGTGGTTTGGTAGGAAAAGCACTTGAAGTACCTCATGGTGACTTTAGGTTTGGGATTAAATGGGTTTAAGAGATTGCATTCTTGTTGATAAATGCCATAATGCTTTGAAGTTTTGGGAAAGCAAAATTCTACCAAAATTCTACCGAAGTTCTACTAAGGTTCTGCTTAACTAACCTTTCTTCTAAAAATGCTTCTTATGAGGGCCCACATCTTCTAGATGTTATGTGCGAAGTAGGAAATAAGTGCCTATATTTTTTCATCTATTACTCATAAATATGAATTATGGATTTGTGCTTTCTTTTCTTTCTATTTAGCATAGTAAAGACACTTCGCATATAAAGGTTTTTTTCTAGGTACACTTTTGTGGATGTTTGCCTCTTCTTAATCAGACTTTTTTTCGACTGTTTACAAGTTAAATTTCATTTCTAAGTATTTGTAGATACAGTAAGTTTTGACTGTATTCTAACTGCAGCTTCTGAACACCAAGTTAAGATTCAAGTGGATCCAGTATGTTTGGAAGTAGGTATCTAAATAGGATATGTAACGTTTG
>PPHD01026293.1:0-11512 GCA_002909625.1 Bambusicola thoracicus
TCTGCTCAGGTTCTAGTGTAGATAAAGGACTAGATTGGACTGATCCCTTTCTGGCTTAGTGGCTTCATACTGTGTATATATCAGTTCCAGGAACCAGATGTGCAGTTCCTCCTCTCAAACTAATATTAGTTATCTAAATAACTGACTAGGCAACCTGTGAGCTTATCTATGAGTAAAATATTATGTATCCAATGATTCCAAAGACATGCAGAATCTGTGAAGTCATACCTTTCAATTCTCTGCATACAATTATGAGTTTTGCCTTTAGTGTTAGTTAAAAGTCCCAGGTAGTTTGTAATATGTACGAGCATGTGATTTGTCCAGAAACTTGCATCTGGCTTGAAAGACAGTCTGTGAAGGAATGATAGAAAAATGTGATATGAAGGAAGTGGGATTTACACGTGTGGTCTGTATATGTTGTGAATTCATTTGAGAATAATTAAAGTTGTCTTCAGAGCAAGCCTCCTATTACAGTAGAAGTATATAACAGTTCTGAGTGCGGAAGTCTAGTAAGAGGAAATAGTCAGATCGCAGGGTTGTTAACTTCAGTCTTGAGAAATGTTGGGTCAGTTTCCTGCTTCACATCTCGCTCTCAGCAGAATGGAAAGGAAGAAAAGTTTTCCCAGTCCAAACTTTCTCATCACAAAGAAGATCTGTGAAGAAAAACACACAGTCCAAACCAGCTGAAAATAATAATAAAAAAAAAAGTAAGTAATTGTCTGCATGTATGGCAAACTCAAAATATCTTTTTAACTCCTGCTTCATTTCAGTTATTACAAGAGTAATTTTTGGTAACATTAAAGAAGGCAATGTTGAAATTAGGAATGTAGTTAATGACCTAACACTTAGTCCTTTCTACCTGAAGCAGAAGCTAACCAATTCTTTTCAGTATAAATGCTTAGCAGTACAATGTGGCAGCAAATCCTACAAAACCACACCCCAACCCAAACACTATATTATGAACACAATTCTTTTCCCAGGGAAAGAATTAGAAAAATAATAAACAGCATGTTAGAGGGAGCATTCTTATATCTTAGAAGTGCTGTGGTGACAGTAGCACTGTGAAACCCATTTGGAAGAATCATGAAATCAAGACCAGGAGGACCTTTCTCTTTGCAAATTCTGATGGTGTTTCGCCATTGTTATAGGGAAGCACTTCTGAGAATAAGAATCATAGAATGGCCTGGGTTGAAAAGGACCACAACGATCATCTAGTTTCAACTCCCCAGCTACATGTGGGGTTGCCAACCACTAGACCAAAGAAGAAGGTTAGGTTGAACTGGCTGAATCCCTCATCTACCCTTGATCATATACTTTGTAGAACAAAAAAACCAACCCTGTTTTCATCATCTTTATAGCAGGAACGCGTAAGAGAATTTTGTGTTTAGCTCTACTGCTTGCTAATTTGGCCAGATGCTGACTGAACTTTTATTTTATTTAACTGAACTTCTAGAGAAGATTTCAGGGCAACACTATTGCTGTTAACAGTTGTATGATTAAGTTTATGGTACGTGCCATTTGCTTTCCAGAGATCTGTACAATTTGAGGAAAGGGCAATTCTTTAACATTGTTGGTATTTGTAATTTACATAAATCTACCCTCAGAAGTAATGACCTTTTAGTCTATTAGCTGTTAACTGCTGTTAGCAGTGGCTGCTAGCTTTCATTTTCATTCCAGGTAGTTTGTGGGAATTCAGTCAGTACTGAAAGCTAAGAACCCAGCAAGCTTAAAAAGAGCATATGTTTTTTAATTAGGCTGCTTTTCACGTTTAATTTTATTATGTACAGTGAAATGAATGAGATTGTTAGATAGACTGCCAAGATAGATGCTATGTAGTTAACTGTGTTATGGAGAAATAATATCAAATTATATCTGTCCTGTAATTTTTAAATAATTTTGCCCTGCAAAGTTTACTACCATATAAAATGAGTAGGTTAGTCTTTGGTAGGAAGCTTGCATAAGGCCTCCTAAGTATATGGTGGCTAGAAGAATTCATAAAAACCAATAAAGCTCAGAAGTTCATGGTTATAATTTAGTTTATGTAGGGGAGGAATCATGAGACATTTTTATTATTCCCAAATGTAAATTAATAGACATAATCTCCTAAATCATGCTTTTGAGTTTCAAATGCAAAATCAGTAAAGTTTAAAATACTTGAAATACATTTTATCCATTGCTTAGAATCTCAGCTTTTCACTCTTTCCTGTTAAATGCCTTGGCAGTAACTCATGCTGTGTAGATAGACAGTGATTTACATTAAACAATAATAATGCAAATCTGTAGACCAGGAAAATGAAATTATATATACAAAAAATGAGAACTTCACGAGGTTTATTATCCTTATTAGCCTCATTTGCTATGGAAACAAAGGGTACGTGATTTTACTGTCTCCATGTTTGTCTCTCTGCTTCCTTACTCTGGCTAGTTGTGAGCAACTTAACATGGCTCAAAGATACTGAATTCCTACTAATTTTGGTGGTCAGGGAGAAAACCTCTCTGAGATACTGTAATACCAAGTCAAAGAAAGGAGCAGTGTCTTAAATTCAGAAAGAAATGGCTTGAATATTGTCACATGGGGTAAAGCTTCAGTTGGCTTTTATAATTTTGTTACATGCCAGCAAAGCCAGTCCTCCAGGAAAGTTTGTCTCTGATGGAGATTCTTTGTTATATGAGAGTTTCATGACTTAGATTTTGTGTATATCCACTGAGAAACTGGTTGGTTATGAAACAGCATCATCAAAGACCAGGCTGTGGAGTATATTGCTTACAGAAATATTTTCCAATTGTTAGTGTTATGATACAAAGCAGTATGAACTCAACGGACAAATTGTTTTGTGGCACCTTCAGTCTGAGCTTGTCTAGGTCCTTTTTGAGACTTGTGACTGTCTTCCTCTTGTATTACAAGTGTCTGTTTCATGGGCTAAATGGGCCTATGTGCAAGTCAGGGTTTCAGCTATAGTTATTTATCCAGCTCTGAATGCCTTCTTCCCTGACAAAGTATGGTACAACGTTAAGCAGAACACTGCATTTTGTGCTTTTCCAATTAGTAAAATATTTGATGCCAAGATCCAAGTATTTCTAGTTCTAATTCTGGGCTTGCCATGTGGAATTGTTTGGGTTTCTTTTTTTTTTTTTTTTTTTACTGTAATGAGCAAGACTTACCAGAAGAAATAACCACAGCTGACAGCAGAGTTTCTTGGCTTTCAGTTTAAGCCTAGGTTTCTGAAGATCTTTATATATAACACTTCAATTGTATTTAACTATCTTTGAAAGTATATGCCCCTTTTTTTATTAGTTCAAGAAGCCATTCTGACTTTCCTTTCTTAAGACTTATGCTTATGTTGCACTTATACTATCTGATATTGTTTAAAGACTAAAAAAGTTCTTCCTACCACCAGAAACCAGAAGGAACCTGAGCAGTGGTCTTGCATACAACTGAATGAAACTAAATGTTGTTATCCTTTGTAAGGTAAAGAGTAGAGCTCATTTCTGCTGTTCTACTTAAAAAGTGAAAGACATCTGTGCCATAACTGTAATTATTATTTTTATTTACATTGTGTTACTACATGGAGGCCTTTGCTAGTATCTTTGTGCTATTATTCTTTGTGGAAAGTACAGCAAAGACACAGTTCCTATTCAAGAGAGCTAATAATTTGAGAAAATGTGAAATACCAGGACATTTTAATGCACGCTTGTCTCTTAACTGATAGTATCTAGATTTAAACTTTGAACTCCTTTCTTTTACCATGTGATGAGTTATGTCATCCGTCGTCATTTCTGCAGGATATAGAACATTGTCATGATACATTTGTTCTTATTAAACAGTGAAATTATTGAAAGCTCTTTTGCAATCAGTAATTTTGTATTTCCTCCAAAGTTGACAGATAATATTCCTTTTTCCTTTTTCTTTCTGACAGCTGGATGTTATGTCTAAAGTTGTTATAATTCATAGATGGACAGAGGGGAGGGAGTTTGCAAAACAATGTATTGTGATAGCTTAAAACTGTGGCCATAAACCACAGTGTTTATCCACTTCAAAAGAAGTGTGTGCATGTCTCACTCCATGAAGGATACTTCTGTGACTCTCACAGAAGTCATAAATCCAGATGAAAACCTGGTATGGAACTAGAGCCCTGCACAGTGGCAAAAGAAACTCCTTTTTATATGCGAGGTCTGAGAAAAAATTATGTAAGGATTATACAAAGTTCCTCATTGGTGGTGGACAAGAATAAGATAAAGAGATGGAAGCTCAGCCCACGTTGCTTGTGCTGTCTGCCCCATCCCTGAAGACGCTCATGGCCAGGTTGGATGGGACCTGGGCAGCCTATTAGGGTGTGTGGCAGCCCTGCTCATGTTAGGGGCTTGGAACTAGATGGGCTTTGAGGTCCCTTTCAACACAAGCCATTATATGGTTCTATGACATTCCTTTTCTGGCCTCTAGCTTGTCCTGCAATTTTCTCAGTGCCTTATGTTGTATAACTCTTGGCTGTGTCATTCTGGTAGCCAGTGTCTTGGCTCCCAGCTCTTTTTGCAGGTTTGTTTTCTACTCAGTGTAGGCAAAGAGGGAAAAAGGGCAGGATATAAAGCACAGAGATCTGTGAAGCTACTGCAGGGAGGCTTAATGTATGTGAGATCGGTAGTGTTTTGGTGACTTCCCTTGCACGCTCTGGGAATGGGCAAGGAAGAAGTCAATCCTGACATTGAAAAAAGATTTGTTTTCCACAGGCCAAGGGGAGTGGGGGTTCACTGTAACCACTGTTTAAGTGATAGATTACTCCCCTTCTGTGGCAGTTTCACATCGCCCTACTGCTTTCACTCCCCAGTGGTGGGTCCCTGTTGGAGCAGCTGGAGTTTCTTATCTCCTATCTAACCTGGAGCAGTGCTGGGCTCTGGTCACAGAAGCCGCTCCTGCAGCTCCCTGGAGACCAACACCTTGCTGCATAAACCCAGTACAGAGTCTGACTGTAAATAAAGTGGCTTCAGCACGGTAAAGGAATTTTTGCTCACTGGAATTTGATCGGCTGGTAGAGATGTTATTTTTAGGTGCTTAGCTGTAGCATGCAGTCGAATAGTGAAGGCAGTTATCAACCTCTTGCACACAGTTATATTTTGAATTAGTGTTGTATCTCTAACTGCTGTAACCACAGCTTCTTATATTTCTTTGAGTTAATTTTTTTTTTTCCTTTTACGTCTCAAATGTTTAAAATTATGCATTGGGAAATGTTCATAATATGTAAAAAGAAACAACTATATATAGACATGCAGGAAATCAGAATATTTACATTGCTCAGTGATGGTCTCCCTCCATGTATGAAATAACATTTCTCAGTCCTAAGGGTGTAAATCAAGATAGAATCAGCCTTAAAAGAGGGCTTTTCTTCCTCAAATACATAAAATATGCTTTGCAATTTAAAAATCTTTGTAATTTATAAATTATTGCTGCCTGGGCTTAGTAATAATTTATATCTTTTGAAATTATTCTGCTATTTATTCATAGCAGTACTCAACACAAAAGCATACATACTATGGTACTATTGTAATTCATAGCATACATCAGAGACTACCTAAAAAGGCAAAATAACGTGGTTTTTTTTGTTTGTTTGTTTGTTTTTACCTGATGCAGATCAGTTTATCTCTCATGATTAACCCCTGCTAAAGATCAAGTGCAGGGTTTTAAGTTAGATTCTGGAACACGTTTAGAGTACTGTGTGTAAACACCAAGCACTAGATGTGTAATGGAAGCTTGGGATGTGTAATGGAAGCTTGGGATGTGTGATGGGCCTTTGTATCTATAAGAAACCAGTCATCTATCTGCACTGCCTTACTGCTTTATTATTTTTTGCTGCTAGCTTCTGCAGACACACTCCTATTTTATCAGGAAGGAAAATTCAGGAAGTAAAGTGAGGGCACTATGGAAGATTTGAAACTTCTTACTTTCTAGTAATTTAGCTACGTTAGGAAATGTGCACTGTCAGCAGCCATTGGATCAGGTTTATTCAGTGCAGGTGGGTTGGTGTGAAGGGTGAGGGGGACAGGTTTAATATTATTCTGTAGCCACAATGTGGGATGGGCTGAAGTCAAACTAATATTATTCCAGTCATTTTCTATGAAAATATTTTTATTGAAAATTTTGTAAAAAATAGTTGTCAAGTTTTAATAAAAACCAAGGGAGCTTTATTTTCATAGAATCATGGAATGGCCTGGTTTGGAAGGGACCTCAAGGATCTTCAAGCTCCAACCCTCCCTGCTGCACGCAGGGCCACCACCCTCCATATCTAATACTAGACCAGGCTGCCTAGGCCCCATCCGACCTGGCCTTGAACAACTCCAGGGATGGGGCATCCACAATCTCTCTGGGCAGTCGGTTCCAGTGCCTCACCACTCTCTTGGTAAAGAACTTCCTCCTGATATCCAACCTAAATCTTCCCTTCTTCAACTTGAAACCATTTCCCCTTGTCCTGCTATTATCTACCCTTGTAAAGAGTTGACTCCCCTGATGTTTGTAGGCTCCCTTTAGATACTGGATGCTTTATTGCAGTATTACTGATATTAGTCTTTATAGGTGTTATTCGCCTATCTGAATCCATATCTCTTTGATAAGGCATTCTAACATTTTCTAGACATGCATTCAAGGCTGACCTGTGAAAACCATGCTCGATGTGTGTCTCAAAAGAGTCTAAATACAGCAAAAGTGCAATAGATGCAGAATATTTTCAAATCTTTCCAGACTCTTGACATTTTAAGGACTGAACTTTTAATCAAGTTCTCCACAGTGGTTGACTCTATTTTTCCTGTCAGTACATCCTACAAGTCATGCTCCTTAAAGCTCAAATTAAACAAATAAGGAGAGAAGAAACACAGCTGTCACAAATGTATGAAAGAATGTTCAGTAGATGACAGGAATCAATTATTTCCATTAGCAAATGAGGGTTGAAGAAGAAACGTTTCGAAACTATACAGGAAATGTGTAGGCTAAATAGTACATAAAGCATTGATAAAAATTAACTGTAACAAGCAATTTAATGAGGAGGGAGGAGATGGGCAAGGTTAAGAATCTTTTTGTAATAGTTAGTTTAATTGCCACTGACAGTGTGGAGAAAATGAATGTATTCATGACCATCTAAAGGTTTCCTCTAATCCAAATTATTCTAGATAGTCCCGTGTGGATATAGAACATTTGAATAGACCTCTCCCTTCTGAGCACAAAATAAAGCCAGTGATAAGTAGTTCTTTCATTTCTCAAGAAACTTTCAAGGGCAGCAGAGGCATGAGGCAGAGGTTGTGTGCATTTTTCACCAGGACTTAACCTGTATGAGCTGCACAAATCTCTAAAGAACAGAAGCTTGTCTGCTACTCCTCAGAACTAAGGTAAATAATGTATAGACAACATTCCATGTGAACTTTTCTGTGCTCTGTGTCTATGCATTACAACTAAAACATTTCATGTACTGTAATACGTTCAGAGCTGCATTTTGTGTGACTTCTGACAGCGTCCCATATTTTCTCCCACAGAATGTGCTGCCTTTTACCACAGGCTTCTGTTTCACATGCAACTCCCGTTTATCTGGGAAACTGACTAATGGTGCCTAAAAATAACTGCATTGCTGTTCCCACAAATCCTCAATATTTATACCTTAGAAAGTGTCCTGCCTGTTAAAAACCAGAAGGTGATAAAAACACCAGAGCAGAACATATCTTTATGCAAACGCATTTAATTAGAAAGCACTAGTCCTTGTTGGATCAGAACCTTAGATTACACACTGCAAGAACAGATTAGGCCATTCTGCAGCTTTTTCACACATAGACATACAGTTGGAAGAATATCAAGGAAAATATTCTGGGACAACATCTGTCTGAATGAGAGCCTCAAAACTGCACTCTTCTTGCAGACTATGTGCAAAATTCTACTGTGTGCCACTGTGTAGATACAGTCATGGCCCACTGCCATTTATTACACCACAGTTTGCAAACGCATAGCCTCCTACCTCTCTTTTTGCTGCACAAGGAAATGAGTAAAGGACTAGTTGAAAGAATGTAGGCAGAAGTTTTCTGATGATTCTTTTCCGCACTTCCAGAAAAGTCCACAGTTTCGAAGCTAGTCTTTAATGAGAGCTGAGCACAAAGGATGAAGACACATGGCTCTGCTTTTGTAGGGAGCCTGGTAGCACAGCTCTAAATTGCAAGTGATTGCATGTGTACATATATCTTCACTGATGACAGGAATATATGTTATACCACTTAATTGGAAGTGCTTAAACAAAGTGGTTTTTGTGCATAGTTGCAATAGAGAGGTCGTGCCTGTCCCAGAATGGTCAGTGGATGGCATCTATAGATCTTTTACAACATAGAGCTAAGTGACATACTAGCCATATTTCAAATTACATAGAAGAAACGGTGGAAGATTCCATAATTTTTACTGTTTACTTTTATATTTAAATTTAGTATAATATAGATTTTTTAATGTATTTTAATGCTTTTAAGGTTGTCAGGAAACCTTATACAAAGCTTTTTTTCATCCAAGAACACTGTAAATAATATTCTAGATAATGAAGATAGTAAACAAATCAGTCCAGATTATTTGGAAAAATCTAATACTAGTCATTGAGCCTTTAAGGAGAGCGATACTGTCCTGAAGCTTGGAAAATCTATGCTTTTCATCAGTTGAGGAAAAAATACCTGTTTTTTGCAGTAAATCTTGTGAGAATAGGTAATATAAAGTACTAGATACTGTAGATAACATATTGGGAATCAGCTCCTGATTTGGTTATTAAGGACAAGGGACTAACCGGAGTGAATTCTGTGGCTTATTTTCCACAGATACGCACAAATTGTCTTCCCTCTTATATGCATATATATGAGCGCAGCAAATAATCTGCAATTTTTCATAGCGGTGCTGTGTGAACTACTTTGCAGATTTCTTTTTCTTCTCTGGTCACACATCTGAACCCATCTGTATTACCAGGAGTGATCCCCTATGGCACCTTACAGAAATAAATTTAGATACATACAGATTTGTCCAAATTCTTATTTGGGTAATCTTTCAGAAATAGAACACTTAATGTAATTTTTCAGTGGGAGGTCTTGTAAACTGTCTCTTAGTCACTTGCTAATTTTCTTTCAATGTTATAATAATAAAAATAATAATTATTTAGTTTACAGCACATTTCATTTTCAAAGTGCTTTTGCGGTACTAATTAATCCTCACTGTGAGGTTTAATGGTGCATACCAGAGAATTATATCCTGGCTTAATGCCAATTGCCAATCAACTGACAAAATTCCAATTTTAGAAGTTTTCCTGAGAGGAAAAAAGCATAATTTAAATTAGCTTGGATAGAACAGCAGTTTATATGGAGAGAATTTGTCAGTCTTCAGAGTGCTCTTAATGTGTAGATGCTTGGTGAAATTATGACATTTCAAAGAGATAGCAACTTCAATTTTAAAAACAAATATATTAAGAATAGCTAAAGGTACTTTAAAATAAATCTTTTGCAAAAAAATCTCCTTAGAGGAGTTTGCTGATTTAGACAAACCCAGATTCACCATGAGTTGAAAACAGGTAAGGATTACTAACTGTATTTCATATGTAAGAAGATACAGGTGCAAGAATGAAGCTCCATGGTCTGTTGGATCCGATCTGTTGGAGCAGAGGACTTTCTTCCATATCATATCTTCTCTTCTGGCAAAACTGGCACAGGAATTTTCTACCCTCTGCTATGGCCTCTTTAGTGTTGGTGGTACTGTCTACAAAGTCCACACTGCCTACTGGCTTTTTATAATAACTTACCTGGGCCTATGAAAACACCACAGACAAATCTTTCTCCCCCAACTCCAACATCCAAAGCTCTGAAAGAAATTAAAAACTGTTAATTTTGTCTGGTGTCCAGTTACACTAGCAAAAGTGGGTACTGATGTATGAGGATGGTGAGGATATTGTAGGTAGATTTGCTACTGGAGGAAATAACATGGACACATAACCGAATGTCAGGTTGTGGGTTGGGTCTGACTTCAGAATCTGTATTGAATACTCTGCTATTATTAAGAACTATGCTATGCTGGGCTGGCTGAGATATTCCCTGCTGATAAAATTTGATTTCTTTGTCTAGTTCTTTCACTTTGTTTCCTATTCTGGCAATGGAGGATTTTGGTGGTTAGCTCTACAGGGACTGTTGTAGGGAGAGAGAACTGAGCACATACTTGCTGCTAAATTGGCTCTACACCATTTCATTCAGTTCATTCCAGCGCAGGAAGTTACCAGATTTTGAAAGATTTGGGAGAATTATGAATCTCCAGCCAGATCTCATATTTTAAATAGAGAAATACCTGCAGGAATCTTTCTCAAGAGATTGACAAAACGTGTTTATTTTCCAGTGACGTTTTACAAGTGTTTACTTAATGGACATTTGTTTCATGCAGCTGAGAAGCTGGAAATGCAGGTTTTTTTTTTTTTTAAACGTGATATAATTCAGAGTGTGCCTCTGCTTTTCCTTGGGCAGAAAGAAATCCTACCAAATGTATGTACCTTATTAAAGACTTCAAGAAGAGGAAGTACTTGACAGATTGTTACTCTCTAACCTGTAAACTCCATTTAGAGTATTTTTAAAGACATTAACTACCTGATAGAACATAATAGCTACCAAGGCTACTTATTTAGCTACTTCAGTGGATCATAGATACAGCTAGAGATCTTAAAATACAACAAAATAATATATCCTTTAACCAAAAGGAAAGCAGCAGCTGTTTCAGAAGGGTTGTAGCTTGTTTTATTCATCCTTGTAAATCAACATTTTGCTTCTTTAGAGCTGCAACCAGGAACGTGTCAACAGCAACATTTTCACTGTAGCAGATTAAAATGTCTTTGATAGCAGGAGTAAGATTTGTCTGAGTCAGTGGCATCATCCGTAACTCTTGCCTACATGGGAGCTAGCCTTCTGTTTCCTTTTTAGTCTGTTGCAAGAAAGGTAGCTTAGGATGTGATTCTTCTAATTCTGTCTATGACAAATTGGCTGTATTATGTTAAAAAAAAAAAAAAAAAAGTCTGTTTCTTTTCACTGATGATAATTGGGATTACCATCATAAGTAGCTCCAACACTGTAGATAAGAAAACTTAGTTATGATGAAGGCCATTCCAAGTAATGTCACATGCCTGCATAATGTAACAGGAATAGTAAGTACGTTAAGCATGGATCAGTGGGAGATGAATGGCTAATTGCTTCGAGTCGGAAGCTTACCTCTAGGGAGTGACATTCTCCTTACACAATATCTAAACCAAATGTTAGAATCACCCTGGTTGGCTCCTGTGTGAGTAGGGGGCACTGTGCTATTCACAGAATCACAGAATGGCCTGGGTTGAAGGGACCTCAAGGATCATGAATCTCCAACCCCCCTGCCAGGCAGGGCCACCAACCACCCCATTTACTAGACCAGGTTGCCCAGGGCCTCGTCCAACCTGGCCTTGAACACATCCAGGGACGGGGCATCCACAACCTCTCTGGGCAGTCTGTTCCAGCATCT
>PPHD01026295.1:913-11511 GCA_002909625.1 Bambusicola thoracicus
GTCTGGAATTTCCTATGTTCAAGTTTTAGGCCATTGCATCTTGTCCTGTCAAATACCTCATTAAATACCTGTGCTTTTCCTAGTTTAATGCTAGATGACTGGAAGAAAGCATCTTTATACAGGCAACTATTCAAATAGAGGAGATTAAGACTAGTATCAAAATATTCATGGTTTTGCAACTACAAAAATGCTGTGTCAAGTAACAGGGCAACTTGTGTGCTTGATTTTAAAAGTTCAAAATTCAGTATTGGCTTTACCTATGTTCATAACTTACAGTATGTATGGCTTATAATATATGGGAACCCTCAGAATTAATGCTGTGAGAATTCAGAAACGTGAAGAAAATAAGAAACATTTGGGAAAAAAAAAAAGGCAATTTCTCTTTGTAGAGGATACAACCAAATACTATAAAGAAAAAGAAAAATCAGCTGTAATTCTCAAGTGTTATTGTACTAAATGTGTAATGTAACTGTAATCATTCAAGTATGAAACATAGACTTTAGTTCTGCCATAAGTGCAAATCACAATGTAACCTCAGCTGTGGAGTTGCAAGTAATTACTCTTGTTACTTGTATACAAAATCTATAGCATAATGGGAAAGGAAAAATAATAAAAACTTCTCATTTTCCTTTCCTCACACGGCTTGAATGATTATCTAATGAAGGATTTGTGACAATCTGGGGGACCTCTCTACATGCAGCTTATGAATTCTGTTTGATACTCAGGAATCTCTATATATAGCTGTGTTAGGCAGAAAATACTTGCTTTCACAAGAGGTGACAGGAGAAATTTTTGCTCCTGGCACATGATCAATAAAGAATTGGTGATCTATTCAAATGGAGTTCCTTGAAGCATGCAGATGCTAACAGGTAGGTGAACTTGGTTTGTGGATGAGGTAAGGAAGTAATAAATAGGTGATGAACCATCTGTTCTACACTAACTTAATTGCCTGATTATGGAGCTGCCTAGGAAGATAGGAGGCTGGAAGGGGAAGAGTCTCTTGCTTGGTGTTATATGTTATGTATAACTAGTAGTATTACAGGGACTGCTGGCCATGTGGGACTTTGATGTGTTTGTGGAGTGGAAAAACAGGAATGTCAGTATGTTTCTTGTAGATCTCTGCTTAACAGCTATCCCAAAAGCCTTAGTATCAACGTTGTTGCTTACTTATTCCTCCTGTGAGTGAACTCCAGGTCCAGTGTGCCCCAAGTTTAAACAAACTGATGTGAAGGAACTCGAGAAGCCCCGTGCTCAGCCAGACTGGTGCTGGCCAACTAATCAAGGAGTCAGCGGCGCTGCAGGGCCGGAGCAGCTCTCGTGCGCACAGCAGGGGGTTGCGTACAGAGGGCTGCTTCTAGCAGCTGGCCGGCCGGTTGTCTTCCCCGCTCCAGGGGATTTCGGCTGCTTGTAGCCCACTACAGATGAAGTGACGGCAGCGGTGGTTAAGCGGCATTTCTGCCCTTAGGGTTCTTAAGCTGCCCATCTCTACTTGGCAGTGGGATCGGGGATGTCGCGGCCGCCTTCCACAGCCGGAGCGTCTGCCGGGCTGCGGGTACGCTGAGCCCGTCACCACTGCTGTACCCCCGCGAGGTGGGGGAATCTCCCCCAACAGCGGCGCGCTGCCTGCAACCCGACTCGCGGCGCGGAGTCGCCGCTGTGCGCGGGCTGAGACACGCGAGCTGCTGCCGTTAAGCGCCGACGGTGCCCCGAGCGGGCGGCTCCTGAGTGCAGCGGGGTACAAGCAGCTCCCTCCGGGCAGCGGAGGCTGAACTCTGGGCGAAGGGAGCCGCGCGCTCCCACCCCTCCCAGCCCCGCTCCGCTCGGCTTGCCTCCTCTTCTGGTCACCGGACTGATGAATTAATCATGATGTGGCTGCTGTTAATGCATTTATGCGGAGCGGGATGTGCCGCCGGTTCGCGGTGTAGCGCGGCGGGGTGAGGAAGTGAGGAGAGCTCCGCCAGCCGCGCGGAGCCGAGGCAGCGGCTGCAGCCGCAGCGCTCTCCATGGCTCCGGAGGAGGTAATGGGAACCGGGACTCTCCCCTCGTTCCCCGGCGCTCGGGGAAGGTGGAGGGCTGTGGGTGGGGGCACGGCGCTGGCGGGGCGTCTTGAAGCCGGCGGGCGGGGGCAGAAACGCGCGTGGTACCGCGGAGGACGTTTCCCACGCGATGTAGCGCTCTCTCGGCATAGCTGCGGGAGCCGGGCTCACTTTTGTCGCCGCTGACACTGTCAAAAACGCTGTGGCTTCAGCGGTAACGACACGAAGCTCCCTCCCTCCGGCAGCCCGCCGGGTCACCGCTCCTAGCGAGACGTTAACCGCTGGTAATCCATTAGCTTCGTGCTCCCCGCTTGCGTGAGAGTGATGAAGACTCGCTAATTAATTTACATGCGAGGAAATTATCTCTGAGCGAAGGAGAAATACCCCGTTGCACCTGCTCCGTCGAGACTTGCCATCTGAATCTGGAGGAGCGCTATAAATCATGTAAAGTGTTGGCGGTGGAGTCGGATTCTGAGAGCTGTAGGATTATGTATCCAAATGCTGAATTTATATTTCCCACTAGGAAAAGACTGAAACTCAGGTCAGATAAAAGCTACATCATTTCATTTAAAGCTGAACTGTACTTGTTTGTTGTAATTCTAAGGCAGATTTTCCTTTGAAAAGTACTGTCAGAACATGTAATGATTTACACATTACAGCTTGAGCTCTCTGGCAGACTTGGAAGTGGTTGGCAGCGTGAGGATGATGCTTTAGATTATTTTTGCTTTACATGAGAAGGCTTAGAATAATCAGGCTGCTATATATTACTATTAGCTTTTGGTCTGTTCAAAATTCTGACATACAGGAGGGAGAAAACTTGGACTGGGGAGACCACAGCTTACATTGAGAGTGCTGATTTTCTCAACTTCAGTGGCAAAAGTCTGTGTGATGTCTACTTTGATAATTTCCATCCTTTGAGAAAATGGTTAAAATGTGATAAGCTGCTTCCAAGAGTTCTGCTTACTGCCTCTGAGCCAGTACCAGAACAGTTCTTGACATTCCTCTGTTAGAGGAGCTGAAGTGGGGAGAACTACTGTTCAGTAAGATTCTTGCTGTTAGGTATACTTATTCTTGAGGCAGATATTTCTTCATATATCAGAAAAAGGGGTTTTCAAAGTGATGAGATCATGGTT
Organism: Bambusicola thoracicus; assembly: GCA_002909625.1. Lineage (NCBI taxonomy): Eukaryota > Metazoa > Chordata > Aves > Galliformes > Phasianidae > Bambusicola > Bambusicola thoracicus. The sequence goes on from PPHD01026295.1 coordinate 4,083, forward strand.
TCATATTGTGGACTTTATTAGTAATTTATTTTCATGGTACAAGTGAATTTTGCAATATTTGGGTAGTTTTGTTGCTGGCAAAACTACACTGAGGCTTTGTAATTTCTGAACTTATTTAAATTGGGGCTAATTATTTTGGTATTCTAGCATATTTTTAATGATTGTAAACAGCAAATGTTACTGTGTTCTATTGTTCTGTAAAAGTACTGCTTTCTATTTAAAAAGATGTGTTGTCGATGGAGACTGTTGATTGCATTAAGTCATGTCATCAGAGTGAGGGTAGGAGGGAGGTTGTGTTTGATAGTGGTGGCACATGTGATTTGCAAGTTTCATCAGTTGTAGCCCTACTGTAGAAGAGTGTCAATGCATGTGGGGAAAAGACTAAGATGATGAACTATTACTAACCCAGAAATCTGAGGGATAAGAACATATGAACTAGCTAATTGCATACTTTGAAAACCAGGCTGTTTGCAGTTGTCCTCCCGTGGCTTTACAGCTATAGAATAAGGGGACAAAAAAATAAGCACAAGTTTAAAAGGAGACTAGTGAGAGAGGAATATGGTCTCTTTCTGTCAATTCCATTTGCTCCAGTACTGCATGCTGTTATAAATTTGACTTAGTTCAATATCACTTAAGGTGGAATCCTCTGTTCAGTCTATAACAAAGCAAGCAAGAAAGATTCTGTTGATGATGATGGTAGAAATCAAATGACTGTCAGTGAAGGTGGAGTTCATTGGCTTTATTCTTGAACTTGAAACAAGAAAGTGATCCATTTTCTTTTCTGATTCTTCTAACTGGAGGTGATTTTATGAACTCCCTAAAGTGACTGAGGCATGGGAAGTTCTGGCCATTTACTGGTCTGAGATAGCACTGAAATAAAAATATCTTCTCTATTTAATTGGCCACACAGCTTTGGCTATTAGATTACACATGGATAACGCTGAAGTTCTGAAAAAAATAAAAACAGGGATTTGAACAACTTCTGTCATTGCTTAAGTTCCAGTCTTGTATGGATTTGAGGCAAAACTTATGTTGTGCTACCCAAGTGTGGTTCAAGTTACAGTGTGTACAGCATCATGGCTGTGTTTGATACAATGCATTGTGGGTATGGTCAGTTCAGTGAATAGCAGACTTGCTTGCCTTTTCTACATTTGTAACAGGTTGAGCATATTTTTCTGTCATGGACCCATAATGTATTTACAGCCATAGATATGGAGCAGAGGTAGCTGACTGCAGCCCTGCTTGATATTCTCTTAATGGTACCCAAATAACTATTTGGCAACTGGTCCATACCTGCAGTCATGTGAATACATTCTTTAGCTGTTTTTGTATGACACACTGCTCTTGACGTACGAGAACTTCTGAGTGGGTCATTCAATGATTACCATTGAATTGTGCATGTTGTTCAGGGGGGCGGTTAGCTGTATGTCCTAACAGAAACTTATGTGAAGTTTTCAGATAGCAACTTCAGGACAAAAAGGATGCTGCCAGAATTCTAGGCTTAAATGCATGAAGTAAAATCAAATTCTTTTTTTGGTTATTCATACAGTAAGCAGAAAACTAGCATGGGTGACAAATACTTAATGAAGACTGAAGGAGGCAGTATCATTTCAGTATGTTTACAATGCACTGCTCTGTTCGGTTGCTGATTAAATCTTTTGATCTCAAGGACAGCTTTTAGTTATCCACTTTGATATAGTATTCTATATAAACATGCAAGGTAGTGGGGAAGGATGTTAAGTGTTAAGGTTGTTTTCTCTTAAACATGAAAACTTAATTTTAGCCCTGTCGTAGCCCCAGTTGAACTTTACTGGGAAGAGTGGGAAGGAAAAATCCTGGGAAGTGGGGGAGCAGAATAGGGAGCAGTTGAGGGTAGGAGAAGAGGCTTTTCTGTTTGGAAACAGCCCTATCTAATTCCAGTTGTAAACTGCCCACATTCTCCTTTAGAGATAGTTAAGTACTTCACTCTGTTGCTCTTTCTGGAAAAAAAGTTTCGAAACCTTTCTCCCAATGTTTAGAAGTTTCTTCTAACTTCCAGCCTAAATACACTCTTTGATTCCTAATTTGCAGTGTCTCTATATTGTTATTTCAGGACAACTCCTTGGTGTGTAGCCTTTAATAAATTATAAACATTGATCATGTGCCTTTCACAGCTTTTTCTGTGCTAAGATCAAAGGATTCTGAGCAACCTCCTCTTAGTCTGTTGAGTAAAACTGGATAGGAAGACTCAGAGCCTGGTAACTTGTTTCTCTTGTATTAGGAACAGATCTTACCTGCATTCAATACTGTACTCCTGAAGTGTTTCCTAGAAGTCCTAAATAATATTGCTAATGCTCTCTTTGGTGAACTAAAAATACCATACCAGATATTGGTGAAGACAGTTTGTTCTACAGGTACATACCAAGTCTTGCAGTAGAGATGCGACTTCTCTTTTCTTGTTGTTCTGAAATGAGTAGATAGAGTGTAATCATAGAAACTCTGCTGTTTGTGCTTATGTGACTTTGAAGAATTTCTACACGTTTTCCTGTTCCTAATGCACTGATCCCAAAGGTTCTCCAATGTATACTGTAGGATGATGAAAGCCTCCAGTTTTTATACTAATGCCTCTACTTTTTGCCAAGTTCACAAAGGAGTAAATTATATAAAATCAATCTGAACAATGATTTTAAACCTTTATTCATTATGTCACCTATAATCAGTTTTGTATCTAGTTTATTTTTGTTGTACCTTTCTTTTCGAATTCAGTTAATATCTGCTGTGTGATGGTGTGTCAAATTCTTTGCTGAAATTTGGCGAGATCAAACTTCAGGCTTCCTTTGATTTAATATTTTCTTTTAAAGGTTAACTCCTTTGTTTCAGACTGTTATCTCTTTAAAACTATGTTGAAATTATCCAGTCATTTGTGTTGATTTTTTTTTTTTCTGAATGGCTCCCTTTATTTTGATTGTCTTTTCAATAAAAATATTCCATGCTTTAAGGATACATTCCATCCATAGAGGATAACAATTGCCTAGGTTTCTTTTTTCCATCACACTTAAGCAAAACATTGCGTACTTGCCAGTCTAATCTCTGCTTTGATCTAGTTCACAATTCTAGATCTACTCATCATTTATAAGATGTAGAACCCTACAGACTTCTGCTGGTGTTACGAAGGTTCTTTGTAAATTCCTACTTTGCATCCAGTCCAAATGGCTCAAAAGAGTCTATGGGCTTGATGTGGAGATTTTGGCATGTGAAGATCTGAAATTTGTTGTGAAATTGGGTTGAATTAGGCAATGGCTGAAGTTCACAAATGTTAAGTGACTTTTCATTCAGCTTAATGAATTGTGTACTTTAAGTTCAAAGAAATTCAAAGGTTTTTAAGCATATGCTTGATACAAGTGGTGAGAAAAATTGCGTTTATTTCACGTTTCCTCTTGTTATGCCACACATCTCCTCTGCCAGCAGATGAGACAGTGGACTACCCTCATTGTAAGTGAAGCTTAACATTTCTAGGGTTATATTCAGTGCACTCTTAAAGCTTGGTCCATAGTCAAGCTGTTTTGCCTCAGGAAAACTGATTCAGTGTTGCTTGAATAGAGTTTTCTGCTGGCTTATGAAATCACTAGTACATTCACTTCTGGCTAAAAAGCTGTATTTTCTTTGTGTGTGTATGCATAAAAGAGTGAGGAAAAAGAGCCTTTTCATCAACTGAAGGTTTTCTGTTTACAGAACGTTGCAAAAGGTAATGCTTAAAATAGTGAAAGTGTTTTTTGTTTTTTTTTTCCTCCCCTTTGAAATGAAAATAGTGTTCTAGGGAAACACTGAGTTAGCAATACTTCAGCCTAAATACCTTGACAATGATTTCAAGAAATAATCTAGTCTCTTCAGTTTCATTCTTAACTCACAGTCTGTGGGAACTCAGATTAGAAGAATGCCTCTAGAATTTGGGGACAAATGGCTCTTGGCTTCTAAGCTGAAATGGATAATTAGGAATGAAAGAGAGACCTGTGCAGGCTTGCAACTCTAGCTGTCAACTCAGTTTCCAAAATCAACATAAATTCATATGCATCATCTGAATTTCATAAAAGCAACTGTTTTGTTTTTTTTTTCTTGGTGTTCTTGTGAAGTCTGGATATGTTTTTAACTTGGAAAGGCAAGAGGAAGTCCTTTTCACTAATTCTATGAAGGGGGAAGTTCCAGTTATTAGATAAAATGTTGAACGTTACCTACGGAACAATGCAGAAAATAGTTTCATGCTTTTTCCCCACTACTGTACCTTTGAGTGCTAAACAACTCTTTTGTGTTACATTTAAGTCTCTTGAAGTAACATATCTTAGTGGCCTGAAAGCAAGATAAAGAAGAGGTAGATTGTCTTGATAGATGGTAAAATATCAGCTAGTAGAGAGAGTGTTTTTGATTGGTGAATGAATAAAGTAATCCAGATATTGAGCATAAATTGTTTGTTTCTAGATGCAGAGAAACTGGACTGGTTCTCTTGCCATAATTTTGCATTTCTGTTGTTCTTATTGAATTAAAAAACTCAGACATAATGGTCTTCGATACGTCTTCTGAAGCAGGTTGGTGATGTTACTTCTGCCAAGAAACAGCATTGAGATTATGTATTTTAGATTGGGAAATCTGATAGGAGTTTGAATTTTGATATGAACTTGTTTAAAGTGTCCATAGGCCACGGAGAAGGCTGTATCTCTTGGACTCCAAATTCAATTCTTACAATATGTGCTTTAATTTTTAAGGAACAAATAGTTTCATTCTGGATACTTAAATAACATCATTCTGTGATTTCTCTTTGATAATGGATTCAGATGTAGTTTTCCTTGAATTTATCTGCTGACTGATACAAAGAAGAATTTTTAAAGATTCGTTCAGAATAGATCTTTAGCTTACAAACAGTATGTCAATTTTAGCTTCCATTCTTGTAGAAGAGAAGTCACATGTAGAAAGAATTTTGGCTCTTCTGTTTTCACACTCCTCAGCTACAAACTTTCCCTCCAGCAATCAGTTGGCATTTATGAGCTTGAAGATTATTTCTGGGAGGAAAAGGTCTATAGCTCTACTTCAATAGTGAGATTAAAAGTAACTGTCATTAGTTTTCCTGGCTTAACTAGTTAAAACTATGGCTGTATAAACACCATACTTCTGAACATTTATACAGTAGGCAGACGTTATTAAATGAAAGACCGCAAGCACTGCTAAACAGTGGTTTATAATATAGAATAAATTTTTATTGGGACTTGAGAATTAGGTGTTGATAGCTTCTTGATAGTCTGATTCTTTAAAATAAACCATATACAAATACTGTAATAAAGTGTTTTGTCTTGTAACCTTATAATATCTGAAGAGAACAGACAATTTTCACAATAAAAAGAGCTTGTGTTAGAGTTCCCTCACATTAATTCCAACATTGCCATGCTTCTCATTGTATCATTAATAAAGGAAGTCACTGTCAGGTTTAAGATGGAAAATCATTTGCAGTTGTCAGCTTTGACACATTCTAGTGATAAATTCCTAAGATAATTATGAAAATAAGTAATTAATTTTTTCTTGAAGTTGCAAGTTAGACATATTTTAGACCTAATCCCTAAACATTAGGTTCCATTAGTCTGAGTGATTTCATTGTGCTTCCTTTGTACCACATGCTACCTTTAGTTTATTCTGTAAATGAACAGCTAAATTTAGTTAGAAGGTGTCTTTATATCTGTTTACTTAATTCACGAAGTCCTATTTTATGGTTTTAATTTCATTTGATATTTTTAAAATGTTGAGTCTATCATGACCGTAGTTTTGGGCAATTTTGCATCACTGGCATTCCAGCTGTGAAATTTTTTTCCATCCCTTTGTATCATAGTTTAATGAAATATCTCTAGAACGCATACATTCTGTTGTGCTTCTTGGGATTTCTAAGATCAAAATCTGACATGTGCACTGGAGAATAAAGAAAAAGGAAAACCTTGTTATTTTCATACTCTACTGAATTCTAACATTAACTCCAAGATTCTGGATCCTAAAGATCCATACCTGCACACTCCAAAAAATCCTGAGGGGTTTGGCTTCTGTGGTAGGCTAGCTGAATGCTTTTGCTGTTTTTACCTTTTCTTTTCCCTCAACAAAAAATTATGGAAGTTGAATGCCTTTATTGGATCATTGGCTGCCTGTTTTTATGTTTATCGTTTATCTCCCATATTCTGGGAACTTAAATAATACTAGTTATAGAATATGGAAACTTCAAAACTAATCTTATCTTGAAAAGGGGACTGTTATTATAATTGTGTGTGGCTTTTTAGAAAACTGAAATACTGTAGATTAGTGATTAAAGAGTTGTTCTTCCAAAGTCAGATGACCGGATATTCAGGAAATTGTATCTCTTCGATTTTGAATTCCTCATGTGGTTGTATGCACAGAATGTTGTGCTGTAATACTCCAGGGAATTATTCTAGTTTGCTTCTCTAATGAAGCAGCTTCTTTAATCAAACAGAAGTCAATAGGCATGCACAAGCATCTAACATAGCTGCATATTACTCACTGGAAGATATTTGAATTCGTGCTAGCTTGCACTAGAAACAAATGCTATTAGAGTGCACTATTTTTTTTTTTTTTTGTAAAAACTCTAATATAGAGTGCATAGCATTTCCATTAAACAGGTAATTCTATATATATATATATTGATTAGGGTCAATCCAGAATACTTCTCAGCCAGTCTAGAATAGAAAGTGCACCATTTATCATGTTATTTCTGTACAAGCTGGTCATATTACTTTACATTTAGTTAAAGAATTATGGGCTGCTCTTTTGTTGCTAATAGAAATTTTGTGATCAAAGAGTATTCTAATTTCTGAAATTGATACAGCAATTTTGGTATACTTTCATTTGTGAGGAAGAGAATAACTGTCAAGTTCTTAAATTGCACTTGGTTGTTTTGGTGGAGATAATTTTGCATTTATCTATAGAAGATCCCTTAAGAAAAAAGAATGTTAGGATTACAGAGTGAAATATGCAAACTGTAAGTCCAAGGACGCTGTCTGTGCACTGGTAATTTCACAGAGTCTCTATTGTACAGTCATGTGCTGTTGGTCTTGTTGCTTTGAAGTGTGTATAGTCTGTTTTTCATTTGTAGATCCTAATGAGGAAAATAAGAATTTTTTTTAATCATTTTTTTTAAACAGGAAGCTTTATATTTGCTATATAGGAAGCTCCGAGTGTTTTGGTTTCATAACTTATCTAATGAGATGTTTAGTATGAGTCTTTGTTGAATAGTGTGCCTCATGTACAGTGCTTTAAATCAGCTGCAGTGTGTAACAGTTGAGTTTGTTTTTACCACTTCTAGAAAAATGTGCTTACATGAGGAGATAAGAAATATTAGTAATGTAGAGCTTGTCATAAACTTTTGGAAGAAGTGTTTGTGTTGAAACACTACTTCATCTTGCTATTT
>PPHD01026296.1:1234-11511 GCA_002909625.1 Bambusicola thoracicus
GGCTTCTTTATGCATAATTGGATTTTCCAGAAGGGTGGTAAATCTGAAAGAAAAGTAGAGGGAAGAGCTGGCTTTCTGTTTTGCTATGTTTATAACAACTAACACAAAAAGAAAAGAGTATTGCTGTTTGTATTGTGAATATCAACTTACACGAAAAGAGTATTGCTGTTTGTATTGTGAATATGTTTTTCCTCTTTTCACTGAAGAAGATATCCAGTTTATTTTACTTTATAGTTTTAGTTCTGGGTGTTTGGTATCCATACTGCCATGTGCAGTAATTCTGGGATGGTGTAATTTCTTGCTAAAATGCGAATCTCCTCCATTCAAGTGGTATAGTAAAAATTTGTTGCAGTATCTAGAATAGTTTAGATTCTTTTAAAAGAATCTTCTTCTAAAAACTTTTTAAAAAGATGTCTAAATAAATAATCATCAGAGTAAGAGTCTGAAAATAAATTTTTATCAAGTTTTGCAACAAGTGTGTGTTTTTTAAAATGTTTTGTTTCCCGCTAGTGATGAGTAGGTTTTGTTTTCAGAGATTGCTATGTGATTTTTTTCAGGGTTATGATAATTTTATTTGTAATTATGTAATCAAAGTATTCCTCAAAATAATTACCCATTGAAATTTATTGCATTTTTAAAATTCTGCTTCTTTGATCTATTTCATCTAGGAAAGGAGGGAAAGAGAACAAAAATTGAGCAAAGAAATGGCAGAGAAAGCTGCAAGGGAACTAGAAAAAATGCTGTTACAGGAAAAGGCCAAAGTGAAGTATAATGAATGGTTAAAGAAGAAGAGAGATGAAGAGTCAGAAAAGAAGAAGAAAGAGAAGGTATTGGTCAATTAATTATGTATTTGGATGGCATTACCTAACACATTAAGTATATTGCTTGATTTAAATTACTTGGAGTTTATCAGATGGAGTGACATATGTTAAAAATAGTTTCAAAAGTTATACTGTTGATGCACTGAAGATACTGGGGTATGGCCAGGAAAGGAAGATGCACATTAAACACATGTTTGTTACTAGTTTTATTGCAAAGCCAAGCAAACCCTCTGCAGTTGTGATGTGATAAGAGAAACAGAAAAATTAACCACAAACTGTATTTCTCAGCCCCAGCAGTAAATAGGCATCCTTCTAGTAATTTTTCTCTCAGCACCACTACTATCTTGGTCATTAAACATATTTCAAATTAGAAGTATTTTTCTATTTCCCTATACCTGTCTGATGCTAAGAGTGCTAATTTTAATGTTAATTCAGATTGAATAATTAACCAGCAATTTATAGTGTGTTCTCTTACATGTTGTAAGCTTCCTAAAACATGAACATTAAGGACCTAGGGCAAATTATATATAGATATTATATGTTGGTAATGCTTGTGCCTAAAAACAAGTGGGCAACTACAACTATTATGCTTAAAGTTGATTGATTGTAATTAAGTTTAATTAATGGTACAGTTTCATTTTGAAATTGAATTTGTCATTTGTATTACACTACTATTAAGTGTTAGGGGGATTGTGGTTAGAAGAATTTGTCTATGTTCCTGATGTAATTATAGCTGTCATTCTTAATGTGCAAAAAAGATTCCTAAGTATTTCTTAAGAGTATATACTAATTCCTTTGGAGTATCTTAAAATACCTTAAGTTGTTTCAGACCAATTTAGAGCCCTCAAGGTCCTTAATTTTGTAGACTTTCCAAATTTCTCATATAACTGGAACACACTTAAACATTCTATACTGGTTGTGTTCGTGTCCTGTTTAAACCAATTCTGTGTCTGCCTGACCTCTAAAATGCACAACACAAGGAACTTGAAACCAAAGTAAATGGGAGTCTCAAGGCAGATTTAAACCCACTTATGTTCCCTTCAGTCCTCTCTTTGTTAATGTAAGTTCGTCTAAGTCATATTCACAGTATCAATTAAACTTGATTTAAATCCAGTTGCAATGCCTGTAGAAACATACTGTTTTTACTCTCAATACTAACTGTCCCTGCTGCTTGCAACACAGCCTAGGCTGATTTAGGACTGTATGAATATGGGCACATAAGCAGGGTGAATGGCTGTCTCAGATGCAGTAGTCTCTTTAGGATAACCACAGTCCAGTAGGCTCTGTTCACATGCCCTTAACATTCAGTATGTTTTCCACATGTAGTCTTCCAAAAGAGTTCTGTGAACTTTTTCTCAGAGAAACACCAGATTAATGGGGAGAAGTGTGTCATTTTTATTTTTTTCAGACTTAGAGGAAAAAGAAGTGACTTTTCTATTGTCAGGACAATGTATTCTTGTTTGAAAACATTTTTGGGATATCATCAGCAATCTGGGAATCTACAAAAACTTTATTTGTTTCTGTATATTACAGTGCTTTGTCTGTAGGCATCTTAGATTATTTTATTTTCAGGAAAAAGAAAAAGAAAGGCAAGCTGAACTGCAAGAGAAGAAAGAGAGAGCAGAGAAGATCTTTAATGAATGGCTACGTAATGCTAGAAATAAACCACGCCCTGCATTAAATGGTTATGGTTTTCCACATGGGAAGTCTGCAGGTTTGTACTCTTACTACACGTATGTAATGACTTAGGATGTGGCTCCTTCCCTCTAATCTTTTAATGTAAAATGAAGCCTGTTTAAGATTTTCATCCAGTATCTCATTTTGACGTATGAGAATGAATATCCCATATGGTGTAAGTTGGAAAAGCTTTTATGGTTGGGCGTTTGTATGTTTTTTATAGATTCTTTGATTCTGTGATTTATGTCATTTAGGAGGAAAATCTTGTTACTTGAGAATAATGTGGCATACCAAATTATAATTGATTTTGATCTCATTATGTTCCTCATCAGGCCAATTACTGGCTCCTGTGAAGCATATCAGCTGTGTTGACGTTGTAAAGTTAGTGTTTGTGTTACAGAAAACATGTGCCCTCTTACTGCACCAGAGTCCATGTTAGAAAAGGAACAGTTTTTGAGATGCAAGGATTAATAAAAGTCTGGCAGAAGTTCTGTTTGAAAAGGGTTACATGGGAATTAACTTCTATTTTGAGTGACAGTTTCCATTTAGCCTTGAAATTGCTTCACACCTCCTCACATCTGTTGTCATATTCTTTTTTCACTTTAAGGGGAAGTGTAAAAGAGGATGCTGATGATGGTGTGCAGTATTGAGAGTCTTACTTTGTTAATGTATTTTCTTCGTAATTCCACATGATATGAAAGCTGAAGAGCAGTAAGAAGTAGTATTTTGTATTACATTTCAATGCTTAATTAGATGTCCTTTAAAAAAAAATCTATACTTTCATTTTTATTTTTTAATAGAATCAAATCATTATTATTTGTATTTGTGACAGAAGATATTCTAGGACCTAAATCCTAGATTTTGAATGCTTAAGAAAATCTATGTAGCAGAGGAGCAACCAGTTGCTCTTTTGCTTACATCTGTTTATAGATGGTGATATAGTTCACTTTCATGTTTTGCGTTGGTAGATCATTACTTCCTGACAAATGCAATCACTTAAGTGTTTTTGTGTGTTGTTTTTTTTAAAGAAGTATTTCTATACTCAGTATTGTTCATGCAATAGCATGTGTTATAGACTTTGTTTTACCCAACCTCGTGGTGTATGCACTGGAATTTCACTACAGACAAGTGACTGACAGAACAACATGTTCCTTCTGCTGTGTTTTAGGCTTTCTTGTATTGGTCTAAGGACCCTACATTAATAATTGCAGACAATTAATTAAGTAGTGGAAAACTAATATATTTTTCTCCTCGGTAAAATGAAGAGTTGTAGATAAGCAAAGATGGAAAAAATACGTGTATTTTATTTTTGTGGTGACGGGAAGTAATATTTATAAATGCTTTGAAGCGATGGGATGTAACCAATTCACATACATGCATCTTTTAAGTATACAAGAGACTGAGCATTTTGAATGTTGCATAGAATTCAACCTGTTTTTTTTTTTTTTTAATACAGATAAGGAATACACTAGTCATTGGTAATCGAGAGGTTTTATCACTTTGAATCATTTGAGTTGTCACATGCATTTACTATATTCCTCCGAAGACATTATTCTGTCTTAGTCTAGGTGATTATTAGAACTGCATGCATTATAAAGCCTGTAGAGTACATATTCCTTTTCAGGTACATATATTTTCTAAATGTTTTAGGGCATCCTGATGGAAATTCATATCCAGCTCCAGCATATTGCAACCCCATTCCTTGGAAACCAGTACACATTCCTCCTCCGAAGGAAGAAAATGCTCTTACCATGAAGAACAGTAAGAGATCTGTATCTTGTCAGTCACATAAGTCTTCACCTACAGTAATATATAAACCCAAGAACAACCTTGGTGTACGATCCTCGCATATAAAGTAGTTACAGTACAGAAAGCAAAGTTATTCGTATGAGCTTGAGTGAGCTGGAACATAAGTATGAAGTTATATGTACAAACTTGTCTTTTTTTTTTTTTTTGATAACATTTTGTATTTATAGGTAACTGACTAATCACATTGTTATTCAAGGGTTTTTGTGTATTGAATTTCAGTATTGTTCTTTTTAAGTGACATTTGGCCAATTTTAATGGGACTGTACTTCAATATCAATAAAACATACAGGATTGTTTGTTGCTTTCCTCATTTTTTTGTCATTGAAAGACTTATTTTGTGCATTTGATTATTAATTTGGGCAACAGTATTACTGGGTTATTTTAACAATGCTAATTATAACAAACTTTAAAATAATTCTTGGCTTTATGCACAAGAAACTCAAGGCCTTTGTGCCGCTACAGAACAATGATGACATTGGGACCACAGAAATATATTCTGATAGCTTACATTGCTGGAGCACTATAATGGATCTGATACAGGCCCTTTAGGTCAGAAAGTATGGGCCAGCAAGGAGGAGAGAGCTGCAGCAACAACTCGTAAAGCTTTACCTAAGGACTGATGATTAGCCAGATGAGACCTTATTAGTTAGGATTAAATGGAGACCAAGGTGAGTGGATACTGCAGTGGACATCTGCTACACACTTAAACCACCATGAAATCTGCTGGAAGGGCAAAACAGCAGAGAACAAGCAACTAAGGGAGCTTCTGGAGAGTACTGATGACTTCCTGACCCAGTTGACAAGGAGGAGCTCTGTTAGAGGAGTCTAGGTTGAAAGAAATCTCCCAAGATCATCTGATCAAGCCCCTTCTTGAAAGCGCTTTAAAATGCATTATCAGATGTCCTGTCAATCTGAATCTTGTAAATTTTCAATGAGTAAGACTCTACCACTTCTCTGGGCATTTTTTTCATGATGTTTAGTTGTTCTCTTGATGATTTTTTTTTCTTACATGCAGATGCAATTTCTTCTGGAGCAACTTGTTTCCATTCTCTCTCTCTGTTATTACGTGGTGAAGAGATTATCTTCTCTGTGGCTATCTTTTAGATATTGGAATATAGATTAAATCTCCACTGAGCCTTCTCTTTGCTAGGCTAAATGAGAACTGTTTCTTCAAATATTCTTCATATGCCACTTTCCAAGACTCTAACTATGATACCTGAAACAATTGGGAAGTAAAAAAGTGCAGGAATTACACAGACTTAATAATCAAAAAGAGTGTGAAATCTGATGAAGTTACAATTTTTTTTGCCATTAAGTGGTTTTGATCCTCATCTTTGGGGAAAAAAAAAAAAATAAGCCTTAACCTGCTATACCTAATAACATTCTTATCCTTTTATAAAATCTGCTTTTTTTATTTAATCTTGTTTAGTTTGACATTTAAGCACTTCATAATTGGACAGTTGTCACTATAAATGATGACTGTAATCAAGTCTGAGTATTGTGGGATTTTTCTAAATTTCACTGTCTTCCTGGAAAAGGATTAATGTTTGCAATTTGCTGTTCCAGCTGAATGCATAGAAGTTCATGGGACCCAATGGGATTCATCCCAGGTTACTCAGGGAGCTGGTTAATGTCACTGCAAGACCTTTCTCCATTATTTTTCAGTGTCTGGAAGCTGGCAAAAAATGTTCCAATTTTCAAGAAGGCAAGAAGGAAGACTGGTGGCTGGTCACTACCAGTTCCCTGGAGCTAGTTCTCTTTAATGTTTACATAAGTTACTTGGAAGTAGGACTAGAAAGTGTTTTGAGCCAGTCTGCTTAGAGGAGCTGTTGACTCCATCAAGGGTGGAGAAGCCTTGCAGAGAGATCTAGAGAAATTAGAAAGCTGGGCAATCACCAACCACATGAAGCTTAACAAGTGTCAGATTCTTCACCTGGGAAGGGGGAGCCTTGGTTATACATACAGACTGGGGGGATGAGACAGTGGATCAGCCCTGCTGAAAGAGGTTTGGGGGTCTTAGTCAACAGTAAGTTGAATATGAGTCAGCAGTGTGCCCAGGCAGCTAGGAGGGCCAACCATATCCTGGGGCATGGCAGTGCTAGCTGGTGGAGGAAAGTGATTGTTACACTCTAAGCTGCAGAGGTGCAAACTCACCTTGAGTACTATGCCAGTTTGGGATGTCACAGTACGGAAAAGATATAAAACTATCAAAGTGTCCAAAGGAGAGCTGCTAACGTGGTGAAGGATCTAGAGAGGAAAGACTTACAAGGAGTGCCTGAAGTCCCTTAGTTTGTTCAGCTCAGAGAAGAGGAGGTTGAAGGGAGATGTCATAGCCTACAGCTTCTTCAGGAGAGGTGGTGGAGAGGCAGGATCTGATCTTCCCTCTCTGATGACCAACAACAGAACCCAAAGGAATGGTGTGGATCAGGTTGGATATCAGGAAAAGGTTCTTCACTGAGAGAGTGGTTGAGCACTCGAACAGCCTCTTTGGAGAAGTGGTTGTGGCACTGAGCTTGACAGAGTTCATGAAGCATCTGGACAGCACATTTAGACATACGGCCTGATTTTTGGGTGGTCCTGTGTGGAGGCAGGAGTTGGACTCAATGATCCTTATAGATCCCTTCCCACTTGGGATATTCTGTTATTCTATGAACATACTTAAGAGCACATGGATCATGACATACCAATTTTGATAACTGCACAGCTAAATAGGCAATGAGAGCCTCTGTACTTAGAATTGTTTGTCACTGGATTTCTGACCTTGGTGTCTGCCTTAAGTTATCTGTATAACTGAGAATAATAATTTTCTGTTAGCATGTAGTATAAGGATGTGATGCAATTCTGAGAAATTGCAAGCTTCAAGCAGTCAGAATTGTAGATTAGAGTGCAATTATCCTTGCATAGAGAAAGCTTCTGTCTTGAAGGAGATGGAGGTTCTGCAGCCTGCAGTCCTATTTGTTTAGTTCTCAGTGACAGTAGTACAAAAAATGGGAATCAGGAATGCCTGATTCACCACTGGTAAAAACTCAGACTTTGTTCAACAGACCTGTATCTAAGAGCTTTAACTGCTTCCATGTGGGCTTGTATTTTAACACCATGACGTGTATACACATGCATCTAAATGAATATATAGATCAGTTTACCATGTACTGTGGGTACACAGGCTGATCTAAAGCATTTCACTTCTGCTGTCTCTTAAGATGTTTAGTCTCCATGGTGTCCATGATGGGTCTGCTTTTTTTTTTTTTTTTCTGTTACAGCGTCCAAATAAAGTGTAAAATATGAATATATAATATACAATATAGGTGATTGTTATATTAGTTATTGAATGTCTGCTAAGAGTACATGAGTTTCTGCAGTCTAGTCTTTGTCATAGGGCAAACAGTTAAAATACAAACATAAATAGAAATTAGTCCTTTTATGCTGTATTTATTTACCAAGTTATTTTCTTATTTATTCTAGTCTGTAAGTGAAACAAAGATTCATCATGCAGCTATCAAGAAAGGCAGCAAGATCTAGGAAGGTCGCTTCCGTTACTTACTATAGTGTTCTCTTAATCTTGTTTGTAGGTTATTGCCATATTCTTAAGTTTGTAAAGCTGCAGGTTGCTGTTTGCTGCAGGTTGCTTTTTTTTTTTTTTAAGGCAAAAAATGATGCTTAATTGTTCATGCTCTCCTGTGTATCTATTTAACTTGATTATAAAAAGTTGGATTTGGGTTAGGAAACCATAGCTCCTTTATTGATGCTAGAAACCTTATTGTTCTTACCACCCTGTTCTTCAGTCTATGCTACAGTTAAGATTTTGCTGCACACAGATGGTTGGTAGAGTAGGTATGCATGGACGTCTACTCCTGTTTGTACACTGCGAATTTTGTTTCCCTATGTGATGAACAGAGAGGCTAGCTGGGGAGAGCTATTACTTAGCATTTTTACTTTAATTATACTGCAATGTTGTGCTACTTTTTCCTTTTAATTTTGCACATATTCAATACTAAGTTATGTCTAGGTTCTATATTATAAGAGCTTGTAATCTAGATTTTCTAGACAAAATCACAAGCAAAAAGACATGCCTCATAAGTTAATGATAAAATCTACAAAGTATATCCAGGGGTTGGTTTGTTTTCCTCTTCCTTGTAACGCTGTGAAATACTTCTGTTCTTTTTTATCTTGGGACTAGAAACATATACAGAACTATTTTTATTTGCATAAGGATTTCAAGTGCAATTCTTTGGAGTCTTATATATCGTGTATTTTTATATATATGAAAAACATCTGGCTAAGTTTTAGTGTCACTTCAACTTCTTAAAGAGGAAGTAAAATGAATAACCATATGCTTTTTAATCATGATCTCAGAACATAATTCTTGTCTGGCTCTGTATAGTTTGTGGATTTCCAAAGTAAACTCTTTAATTAATGCTGAGACAGTAAAGTGGGTAGGAACACTGTCAAGACAAAATCAAAGAATTTTATTTAGACCTCCTGATTTACACATCTAGCTCTGCCTCCGACTCTTTGTTAGATCTAAGACAAGCAAAGTAACTTCTTCCTGCCAATGTTAGCACA
Organism: Bambusicola thoracicus; assembly: GCA_002909625.1. Taxonomy (NCBI): domain Eukaryota; kingdom Metazoa; phylum Chordata; class Aves; order Galliformes; family Phasianidae; genus Bambusicola; species Bambusicola thoracicus. Next base: position 10,105 of record PPHD01026296.1, read on the forward strand.
TCTGAAAGCTAGCAGCATTAATAAATTAGCACTTCTGGTTGCCATGAAAAAGAGTGTAGTAGGCTCAGGTACACAGAATAGCTGAATGATAAGAGAGAACTTCAGTTGTCTTTTTTTTTTTTCATAATGGCTAGCATATACAGTACTACTTTAATTGCACTGATGATCTGCTGCTATAAGAGACACTGTCTCAAGCAGATACAATTAAATGCTATCTAGAATCCTGATCACTATATGTTTTCCACCACTTTTAGTTTTGTTTCCATCTTCATTGCCACAATATTGTTTTTGATTATGAGTTTAAAAGTCATGCTCCCGTAGGCAGCTGAATGTACTTTAGCAGTATGATTTTTTTCAAAAGCTAAAAAGTAAAAGCTTACTGTAGGGTATAAACTAAAATCAAAGAGTATCTGGAATTAAAAAGCCAAAAAATGCTTGCCCAAAAATCAAATAAAAATGTTTGGCAATAGAGGAAATTATAATGAATTATAAATCTGACATTGTGCTCTTAATTAATATCTACATGTACGGAACATGTATTGCTTATACACTTTTTTCTCTCTTATCAATTAGAAAACATGGCAATTTTTCTGCATGTAAAGTCCAGTCCAAATCTATTTTGTAGTTTTTTTAGAAAAAAAACACCAAAAATTAGTGGCTATCAAACCAGTTGCATATGAAACCTTGACTCACTGCAGCCTGAGGCATAATTTGGAATCCAGCTTTTTGGAAGGACAAGTTTTTCCCATTGCTGGAGTCTATGTCTTTTATTTTGAACAAAACATAATTTGCAACATGAACTAGTTGCATTGCAGTATACTTTCAAGAGTGCTATTTTAAGTGCTGTTTTTTTCCCTCGCTGAGCAACTTTTGGTATGCCTGAAGGAAGGTGAATTTTGAAAAGCTGCTGATCACTTTAAATTGGTTATACCTTTCCTCAAATTTATTTCAAATAACTGGAGACAAAGGAAAACCAAAAATCAAAAGGGTTAGGTTTGATCTCCCCTAACTTGCAAAACCTACCATATGAACTTCTCTGACTGTTCCTTTATATCAGTGAATAGATATTGGCATGCTCAGGATGCAGTTACATGTCTCCCAGAAAAACAAATCGCACTCTAGAAGTTCATGCTTTTTTCCACAGTACATAACTACTGTCTCTGAGGATACTATCTGCAGTGTAGGTCTCTGCTGTTTGGTCAGGTTTACATTCTACCAATTCTGTACACAACTTCTGCAGCATTAGCTGTGTCTCACAGTAAACTATCTACCAGTGTTGCTACTGTCACAGCTTTTTTTTTTTTTTTTTTTTTTTTTTTTTTGAGACTTATACTTGGTATTTTTTCATTACAATCTTGGGTTGAATAATAATTTAAAGAACAAATAAAAAAAAAAAGGAAAAAAAAA
>PPHD01026300.1:0-11509 GCA_002909625.1 Bambusicola thoracicus
TCGTCATCAGTGCATCACTGTAACATACATTTCACAGGTCTGGCCCTTCGGTGTCTCAGTTGTTGGTAGGCAGAGAAAAGCATTCTTTATGCTTCTCTACCTCATTCTTTTTGTGGTGGAGTCAACTCAGGAATCCAATTTTTGTAAGAGGGAATGAATGTTTCCTTCTGAAGTACCTCTTGCCCTGTGTGTCCCCCACCACCTTTGTAGTTAGCTGCTAATCCATTTACCAAGATGAAGTTTTAAGGCTCCCTTTGGTGGGAATGACCTCTGTAACAGGTTATAAGACTGGTGTTTAAAATGGCTAGGAGGCAAGCAAGACAGTTTGAGGTACAGGCCTGGGACCAGTGGCTGTGCAACTAGATGTCACTTAAAAAATTAGTGATTTAAGAGAACTATGCTTGAAAACAATCTCCAAAATGCAGTAAAGGGTGCTGAACAGCATTCTAACTTGCATTAAAAATACAGGAAATGCTTGCTCATGGGTTTGGAATGAGTACACAATGTAAATGTTATAATTCCACAACACTGCAATACATTCTTGTCTCCTGAACTCCTGGGTCATCCTGCATGAATTACAGACTTAGTAAAAGCAGATGTGTCTGTTCAGTCTAACATAGTTTTCCTGGAATTGTTTTGAATCTGTTAGTACACCATCTGGAAGTAGTTTTGTTTATTTCAGCTGAAAAGTCATGCTTGCCTACCAGGAATATCCTGAATGCTTTTATGATCTTTTTGTTGTAATGACTTAATATGCTGATGTCATTTATTACTGCTGCAGTTAGTAATGTTTAACCTCTTGCTTTGCATTCAGTAGAGTATTTCAGGTTCTTGTAGGAAAAACCTGAAGTTAGCATTCACATCCAGCTAATTCCTATGTGAGGAAAGCTAGTAAATATATGACTCAGTAAGAGTCCAGGGGGGAAAAAGACACGCAGAGATAGCTTAGTCACTGGCATGTTTCCTTCATATAAGAGACTGCCAAAAGCCTTCCTGATAATTGCTTATTTTGAAGCTAGGATTAATATTTAAACCTTGCTGAGACACAGTCATCCTAGTTTAAAGGTAATCAGGACTTTACCTTCCCTTACATTGGAAGTTGCTTAGTAAGGAAATAGCCACTGAGTCCAATTTCAACTGCCATATTCCTGTGTACTTCTAGTTCTAAATTTAAAGAATTGCTGGAGAAAAATCACAACTGCGTAGCTTTTCAGTTGGAGATAATGCTTAAGTCATTCCTAACTAGTTTCACTCAGGCATAGTTGATCTTAGTTCAACAGGTTACTTAAGCAATTTTGCCCACAGTAGTGGTCCAGGGGAAACAGGTTCCTACCTCATAGTTCTTTCATAAAGCCAGGTCTCATGTTTATAGTGGAGGTTTTCCAAATACTCGAGGTCAATTCCTTCCTCCTCTTTTCTTCCCCTCTTCTGTAGTCTTTCCATGCATTTCTGAAAAATTGCAAGCCTGGATGTTAACGACGTATTAAAGGCTAAATCAGCTGAACAGCAGTCATTAAATCAGAGCCATTGATGTGTAACATGAAAAATTAGGAAGGTTTCAAAAAGCATTAGACATCAGTGAGCATTAATTTGAATGCTTGGAAGAGTCAAAAGTCAACAGTTCTTACTGAAAGATCTTCCTTCCCATACACTGTTGAAGTAAAACTTCAAAATGAGCTTTGGATGCTTAGTGACTAGGAGATAATAGCAAAAACAGCATTTGCAGGCATCAGAGTAGTAGCTCAGAAAGGATATGTTGTATTTGGTCTCTAAATCTGAGTTTACTACAGGCTTCTCATTACTTTTGGAGAAGAAAATGCTGGTTCAGTGTGTTAGTGTGTGCAGTCACTGCAGTATGTCATGAATACTTCAGTATACCTGAGGTGTGGTCCTTAGGTAGATCATGCCATCCAGTTCTATTTCAGATTGAAATTGTTTTAAAAGCCACGAGTGCCAGTCCTGATAGATAGCCCACTCTGTTTCATTGATGTTTCCAGATTCAAACAGGTTAGAAGCAAACACATACCTGCAATGAAAGACACTACTTAAATACTTCCCATCAGAATCAGTACTGAGCATCAGTGACATAGTTGTGTATCTGTAATGCTCCCTACATCACTGAACTCACGCCTGTTGGTTAAAACTGCTTCTTGCAGTTACTTAAAGTGTTGGAGCTGTTACCCAGCTCAGTGTTGAAACTTACTCTGAACTCTTGTTGCATTGGATCATTACCTGTCACTGTACACAGATCTCTCAAAAAATTGCACTGGATGTTCTGCTTCATGCAGCTTGGCTGAGATGGGTTTCAGTTGTGCCCTTACTCGGCTCAAGCAGGCGTAAGTCTGAAAAGTATAAGCCCATCTTGTAGGTTTATCGTACAGCATTTGAAGTAGGTTTCCTCCACTCTTCTGAGATGTTGAAAGTTCCTGGGGAGAAGAGAGAAGATTTTTCATAGGGTTTTATTCCTTCCTTAATCTGGAGTCTACTATGTCTCTTAAGAGCACAGTGGGGATGACTGAATGGTCTTAGGAAGGAAACAGCATCTCTATAGACTAAGTGTAGGTGAGTTTTTGGCACGATTTCCTTGGCCAATGACTTCAGTTTTCCTCAGGCCCCCAGGCACAGCGCACCCACCTTGCACTCATCCTCACTGGTCTGGATGTTGCACCACTTGGCGATAGGCTCAGGGATCACCTCCCACTCATCGCTGTGCTTCTCGAGCAGCCTGACAAGCGTAGACTTTCCAGCTGCTGCAAAAGATTCGTAAAATTCAGAGTGTGAGTGTGGACTGGGCTGTCCTGGTGGATAGGATAGCGGCAGCCGTGAGGCTTAAGAGACTGCAGGCTGCGTTTGTGCAGTGCCTGGATGTGCGGGGCTGTGTGTGTGTACGGGTCATGCCTTTGCATCTCGAGAGGTGCTCGGAGCAGGGCCAGGCGCAGGCTGAGGGCCGCCCGCACCGTGCTCGAGTACCTTCCGAGAAAACTGCGCTAATCTGCAGCGCCGGGGCTGGGTAAGGACGTAGCGATAGGCGATAAGGACGTAGCGGGGCCCTCGCGGGGCGGCCCGCGCCGCCATTTTAGGAGCAGGCAGTGCCGCATTGTTGGCGGGCTGGCGGAGGAGAGCGAGGCTGCTGCGCCTGCGCGGCGCTGGGGCCGGAGAGGGTGCGAGAGAAGGCCGCCGCGCACGCGCGACGCGGACGTCCAGCTGGCGGCGGCCGAGCGTCGGTCTGCAGCGCCGCTTGCGGGCGGGTGCGGAGCCGCGAGCGGGAACTCCCGAGCGGAGTGTCAGGCGGAGGATCGCGGCCGCTTCCGCGTGGATGCGGCCGCGCCAGGAGGAGCCGTGTTCTGGTGCCCGGCGGTCGCCAAGGCGACACGACTGGGGTGCATAACAGGGATGGGACGTACCCGTCCCGGACGGGCGGCGGCTGGGGATGGTGGAATGCCGTGCCTGCACCTCCGCTGGTGCCGCCGTTTCCGAATAGCGTAGGGAGGGAGCGGGGCTCACCCGCCGGGGCCGGTGCTTCACAGCACGGCTCCTTCAGCGCAGTCCGTCTCCTTGCCCCCTTCCCCCCCGCCGTTCCACGCTGTAGGGATGGGCAGAAGGCGCTCCCACCCAGACATCCCCTCGGCAGCCTCGGCCCGCTCCGCTTACCGATATTGCCCTCGATGGAGATCTTCCTGAGGCGCTTTTGGAAGCTGGAGTCCAGGTCGGCGGCGGGGCCGCGGCAGCGCCTCTTGGCGGGAGCAGACATGGCGGGAGCGCGGCGCTGCGGCTGCTGCCCGCTTTAAGGCTCCCGCCGAGCGCTGGGCGGGCACTCCCCGCGCAGCCGCGGCCGCTCCCCTGAGCGCCCCCTCCCCCTTTGTTTTCCCGCTCTGATTTGCATCAGCCTTAGCGAGTTCCCCGCGGCGGTGGTTACATACCAGGTGTTCACCCCCTCCTCCCCGCACCCTCCACCTGTGCCGGCATGCCCGGGGCTTCTCCGCGCGGTTACCCCGGGTTGGGTTCTGTGGGCGCTCAGTCGGACCGCGGCACGTTCGTTCCGTGCCGTGTGAAGGGTGTGGGTGCTCGGGCAGCGCTGCCGCAGTTAACGCCGGTAACTCTGCTGTCTCCAGCAGTGAGATGCAGGGTTAAACGTAGCTAGGGCCAGTGTGTTTGGAGGAGATGGGAGGGATTAGTATTTTCCTTTATATTAATTGTGACCCATGTCTCTTCTTTCCCCATCTCCTACAAACACACCAGGCTTCAGTGACCGAAGCGAGCAGATTGTTTCACGTGGTGTAGCCTCAGCCTTTGAAGCTGGTAAGTGCCAGTTCCCGCACGCCTCCGCTCGGTCAGAGCTCTCCACACGCCGTGTCGGAGCGGGTCGGATGGCGGCGGTGCGGCCCGGCGGGAGGCCGGGGGGAAGCGGCCTGCGGGGCATGCGCAGTGTGGAGAGCGGCGCTCAGAGGCGCGTGCGCGCAGGCCCGGCCCGCGCTGTGCGCGGGAGTGAGCGCCTCGGCTTTGTTCAGCGCAGTAGGCAGGGGACGCATGCGCACAAGCCGTGGGGGAGGGGGGGGAAGGAAGGCGGGAGGGGGAGCGTAGATTAGCGAGGACGCATGCGCAACTTGGCGGGAGCGGCGCGGGGAACGTCTGCGTAGGGGGTTTGTGTCCCGGGGCGGCCGAGCGTGGTGGCGCTACAGAGCATGCGCAAGCGGGCCCGGCGGGGGGGGGAGAGAGGCTCCCCGGTTGGCCGCGCGGGGCGCGTGCGCGCCGCCCCAGCCACGCCGAGGTTGCAGTGAGCGGCGCAGCCCGCTGTCGGTGGCCGCACGCCGCGCTCCCGCCGAGCTCCGTGCCCCGAGCCGGAAAAGAGTGCGGTGAGCGTCGGCTGGCGCTGCCGGTCGTCGGGCCCGCCTGGGCGGTGCGTGGGGTCGGGGTTCTTTGTGCGGCGGAAGGCCCGGCCCAGCGGAAGCGGGAGTACCCGCCGCCATTTCCTAGCGCGCTCTCGCCACAGGCTCGCCCGCTTGCTGCCGCCTGACTGGGACTAGGCGCTCTCCGGACAGCGGATCAGGCTCGGAGCCCTAGAACCACCGCGGAGCCCCACCATGTGTGCGTGCGGGGATGGGGGCTGGGCGCGGGCAGGGGGGCGGCTGCGCCGGGCGGGAGCGGCTCTGTGTGTGTGAGGCGGGCAGTGGTCCGAGGTAGAGGAGGCTCGGGTGGGAGGGCCGGGCCGGGGGTCCGCCGGGCGCTCTGAGGGGTGCGGGTGGTGGCCGCGCTTGGCGGCGGCTCAAAGGGACTGCTTTGGTCTTCTGCAGCCACCACCGAGACCGAGGCGGAGCCAAATCTGACCTCCAATGTGATGCTGAACACGGAGAGCAGCGAGGGATACGTGGTGAAAGTGAGGGGGCTGCCCTGGTCCTGCTCCACCGAGGAGGTGCAGAGGTTTTTCTCTGGTAAGCAGAAGTGAGGGAATAGGGGTTTAGGGGGCTGGGATTTTTTGGGGTTTCTCCTGGAACACTGCAGCTGGTGGTTGAAGGAAGTTCAGGGTGCTTCAGTAGTCAGCCGAGTTTGTAAAGCAAGTGCCCCAGCTAGAATGTAGTTCAGAAAGCCACACTTCTCAAGCAGGAGCTGGACAAATGTAGCTAAGGGAGTTGCTGGAACACCTACAACTTTTTTTGAGCCACCAGGGCAGAGGATCTTCTGCTTGAATGAAAATTCCTTATTTCAAGCTTAATTAAAGTAGTTCTTGTTATTGTTGTAATTGGCTATTTCAGGAATTTGATGCATTAGATCTGGTCCTGACTTAGTTCATTATGGTCCACTTGATTGTTAGTACTTATCTCAATTTACGCTGACAAGAAAGCCTGTCAGCTGTGATCAAAGGCATATTTAACTTGACTCGAGGCAGCAAAACATTTTTCTAAAAAAAAAAAAAAAGACTATTTTGCATTGATCCATAATGTTAATCTTTAGTCCTGAGCAGAAGGATAAGTTGATTTTTAGCCGAGCCCTTAATTAAAAGAGGCCTATTTGAACAAGAACGCTATTATCTTTGTCTTATACAATTTCAGTTATTTTTTTCCTTTCAGAATATCTGAAGCTTTTAAAGCTACCACATTCCTCTAACAACTGAACTAATGGAGCTTCTTGTTCCTGTTTTTCAGACTGCAAAATTCTGAACGGAGCTTTGGGTATCCGTTTCATCTACACGAGGGAGGGCAGACCAAGTGGAGAAGCATTTGCTGAACTTGAATCAGAAGAGGATGTGAAATTGGCATTGAAAAAAGACAGAGAAACAATGGGACACAGATACGTTGAAGGTTTGATTTGGTCTAGTAACTGACTAGATGTATTTGTATTTGGTGGGTTTTGGTAATTTGTTCTGTCTCTAAAATGCATGTGAAAGGACAAATGGACTTCTGTTGTATCATAAGTTGATTAGTTTCAAGGCAGATGGCTTTAAAAAGAGCTGAGCGTTCCTCAATGCATTAATTCTAAGTGCCTTTTACAGTTTTCAAGTCAAACAACGTTGAAATGGATTGGGTTCTGAAGCATACTGGTCCCAACAGCCCTGATACGGCTAATGATGGTTTTGTACGTCTTAGAGGACTCCCATTTGGCTGTAGTAAAGAAGAAATTGTACAGTTTTTTTCAGGTATGTGGGGTAAAAGTACTAGGTGTAGCAGCAATGGTTAATGCTAAGAGGAGGGAAAGAAAACAACTAACAAAACCAGCAACCAAAAAAGAAACCACCCCAAAACGAAAACACACTCCTGGCTGCCCAGTAATACTTCCAGCAGTACGCTGATCTGTATTAAAAACACATTAATTATCTGGACTCATGAGATAATTTCTTAGGTATTTTACTAAATAACTCACGAATCTTCCAAAAGCTGTCCTAACTCATAGGTGTGGTGCACACTGTTCCAAGGAGGGATAGCAGGAAACATTTTGCTTTCTAAATCACAAATGAACAATTCAAGTAGAAGAATGTTTCCTCTCAGCCTAAGCTAGTTCACATGGCTAGTTGTGACTTCTGGGAAGGATATAAGAAAGGCAGTGCATCGTGTCAGTGATTTCTTAAAAAAAATGTGGATTTACCACTGAAAAATACCTCAGGTAAAACCAAACAGCACCAAACACAGAGCCATCCTGCTGCACTGTGCCGAAGTACGTGTTTCCCATTCCCATTCCACTTCCCCTTGGTGTTGGAACAGCTTAGTCGTTTTTGATGGAGAGAGAATGTCTTGTTGACTTTAATTCTCACTTTCTTGCAGCTGTTGTGTATATATTCTTATTTTCTTAGCAATGGGGATGCCGTTGTAAATGCTAAGGATGAAATCTGTTCACCTATTTATGATCGAATGTGTCAGTATTTTTGGAGTAGTAACTGTCTAACTAAATGTTACGAGTGGCTATACTGTGTTACAGCCTTTAGATGGCTCACCCGATTGTTTTGTTTTAAGGTATTCAAAATAGTTCTATGAGTTCAGAAGGCTTTACTGTATTCTGAATTAGTAATGCATTTTGCAAACAAGAGCAGTTCCAAAGTGTGTACATTTTAACTTGACTTTGCTATGGTTAAATTATTTAATCTTTAAAGACTGTTAAATGTGCTTAGTATATAAAGTGTGCCTCTTCTGTTCATTAGCTAATACTTAAGAAATTCATGATTTTTCTTAATTAAGCACTTCTGTAGATATAAAAATACTGAAAGCTTAACATTTGCGTGATTATTTTGACTGAGCTCTAGTAAAAATACTTGTTATGTGCAGTTGTTTACCTTGATGTGTTTGAATCTGTTACATTGAAAAGTTCATCTTAAAATCAAATACTTTCACAGAGTTGAAAAGATTTTTGAACTGTAACCTTCTTAATGCACCCTGCCTTAGATGCCCTTTCTGAGGAGTTGTCTTTGACACTCAGAACTTGTCTGTGCTCTGCAGGGTGGATTAAGAACGTGAACAGAATGGTATGTGATGATACGTTTCTTCTGTTTACGTGCTTTTTCCTCTGGTGTTCTAGAGTCAACATACCATTCGTTTGCAAATACTAAACTTCTGGTGTATTTAAAGCTATAAGAAAACTCATGACTGGGCTTGTGATGTTAATATTGCCCCCTACTGGGGTTATTTGTCCTTGGGTTGAAGGGTTGGAAATCGTGCCAAATGGGATAACATTGCCGGTGGACTTCCAGGGGAGGAGTACGGGGGAGGCCTTCGTGCAGTTTGCTTCACAGGAAATAGCTGAAAAGGCTCTAAAGAAACACAAGGAAAGAATAGGGCACAGGTGGGGATGGATGGTTGGTTGGATATGTCGCTTTTCTTATGGTAACCAATTAAATCCATATTCTCTCTTCTGAAAACGTTCGTGTCCAAACAAATACAGAATTCTGGTCTCTAACTCGGTCATCAGTTAAAGGTACTAACTTATATGCAGCATGGCACGGGCTGTCTGCATTGACTGAAAACATACAATTGGGCTTACCTTGCGTGCTCTGAAAACGTGCTCGTTCTGCAGGAGTGCAAAACCAATAGCTTGAAAGTGGCAAAGTTGAGAGACTATGGCTTTAACTTCTCAAATAGCACCAATTATGCCTTTAGCTCTAAAGTCATGCACAGTACTCTCATTACCATAAGAAAATGTGATAATTTCTAAACTTGTTTTATAAATTGAAATGTAACGAATTTTCTTACTGTATTAATCTCCCATGTGATAATAAGCATAGCTTTCAAGAAATTGTCACAAAGGGTTTTTATTCTATTTTACTTGTGACTATTTTTCATTGAAGCATGCACTTCTTGCCTATGCTGAATCACTGAAGCATAGGCTGGGTTCATTAGCACATGCAGAGCTTTTTGTAGCATCCTGATGGGTTAAAATCGTGGTGGAGATCAGGTTTTTAACCCTCTACTCGTATTGCCACATGAGCAAACAGTGCTGAGTTGAGTGGACGTCGGTCCCTCCTATCTTTTCTTGACTGACACTTGAAATTTGGGGGAGGGGGTGGGGATTCAGTCTTGCTCCCCCACCCTTAAGGGTGGGATACTGTGAGGTATGAGGAGCATGTAAACCCTTCAGTAACTGTAATTTCTTGAAAATACACTGATTTAAGAGTAATGTAGAGTGTTTTTTTTATTTTTAGTAGTATGTCATTGCCTGTATAATGTAAAGAAACCTGGCTTAAAATACACTGCCAGTTTCAAGGCTCTGACTGAATGTCTTGCTTTATTGTGAAATTGTAAGGCCTTCTGTGGAAGGAATTAGAGACTGACTACCTCCTGTGGAAACAATTTTTAGGTACATTGAGATCTTCAAGAGTAGCCGAGCAGAGGTGCGCACTCACTACGACCCTCCACGCAAGCTGATGGCGATGCAGAGGCCAGGTCCTTACGACAGACCTGGTCTTACCCGCGGATATAACAGTCTTGGTAGAGGAAGTGGCTTGGAGAGGATGAGGCGCGGTGCTTACGGAGGAGGTGAGTATGTGAAGCCCGGAGCGAGCTGCTCGTCCGGGAAGCAGCAGCGCCTGGAGCTGGTGGTCTGGTTTGTATAACGCGTCTGGCTTCATTTCTTCCAGAAGAAATAGAACTTTCTAGTACTGTTGTGTGCAGCATGTTTGTGGGCGTTGGACATTCCTGCAGTTGAAATGATCATGTTGTCCTATCTACTTACAGGTTATGGAGGTTATGATGACTACAATGGGTATAACGATGGCTATGGTTTTGGTTCTGATAGATTTGGGAGAGGTAAGCTATCTCTAATAGGAATTGTAACTACCCTTCAATACATATAGAACAGAAACTTAAATACATCTGAAAGACCTAGAATGGACTCTCTTCTCTGCAGGAATGTCGGACCACAGATACGGCGACGGGACGTCCACCTTCCAGAGCACGACTGGCCACTGTGTCCACATGAGAGGTCTGCCCTACAGAGCGACAGAGAACGACATCTACAACGTGAGTTCTGGATCTGCTGTTCTCTTAAATACTGAGGGTGCTGCTACTGTTGCTGCGAGTGGTAACTGTACTGCTGCTCAGCAAGTGTTCCTACATAGAGGATAACTTGCTGCAAAACCAAGCTGCTATATTGGTGCATTTTAATCTCTATTTTGTATATAGTTCTTCTCACCTTTGAACCCTGTAAGAGTACACATTGAAATCGGACCAGATGGCAGAGTGACTGGAGAGGCCGATGTTGAATTTGCTACTCACGAGGATGCGGTGGCCGCTATGTCCAAAGACAAAGCAAACATGCGTAAGTGTAACTGCTGTGAATACACAGCTTTAGGAAGAGCACAGCACTGCTCTGTGCCATATCTGTTTACTTGGAAGTGGGATGCTAAGCATTCTGTTGCAGCCTTTCTTGCAGTGAGACTGAATTTTGGTGTGAAGTGCTCTCACTTTTCTTTCAGAACACAGATATGTAGAACTCTTCTTGAACTCAACAGCAGGAGGAACTGGCGGTGCCTATGGCAGTCAGATGATGGGAGCAATGGGTATGTGTCAACAGTTTGACTGTCCTTGTTAAATAAGAGTTTAATGTTTGAAGCTGACCGATTTTGCTCAGCTTAAAAACTGAAATACAGCATTTTATCTTAATCACACAGTCAAGGAATCTGAAGGGGTGGTTCAAGATTGGAACACTAGCACATTGGCAGGTATGTAAACCTTCAGAGTATTCCTGTTTAACAATTAATTGGTTGAATGAATGATGCTGAGTGTAGATGTGTATGGTGGGATGAGTGGCTCCTAGGAGTGTGGTGGTGTGAAGTGTAGTGAGATGCCTGTCCTTTTTATGCCACTGCCCCTTTGTTTTTGGAAACCAGATTGTAGGTTGGTGATGCAAGGTGTATCTGTTCTGTGTGCTCTGCCAGTCAAGCTTTTGGTCTTGGTGGCGTGGGAATCTGTTTCAAATTTGGGGCATGTGTCTGAATTGCTTTACTGAACTCCAGCATTGTTTCAAAAATGTAAAATGTGCATTTGTAAGACAAGTCTTCAGTGATACTCTGTTGCTCTAAAGCACATATACCCTTCTTTATACCTTGCTTTTGTGGTTTCTTAGACCTTAACGTAGTGGATGGTGTTTTGGGACTGCTTTGAAGGGGGGAATGGCAGATGTTATTTAAGCTTGATACATTACCTATTTAGGAGGAAGGTTTTCTAGGCTAGAATGAGCTATTTCCAGAGTACAGTGGGACTGTTGATAACAGGCAGACTTTTAGACAGGTTTGTAATGTTTGTATTCTTCCCCTGAAAGGAAGCCAATCCAGTTATGGTGGCCCAGCTAACCAGCAGCTGAGCGGGGGCTACGGAGGCGGATATGGTGGTCAGAGCAGCATGAGTGGATACGGTAAGGCCGTCTGTTTGCTGGCTTTGTGGGACTGCAGCCAGCTCCAGCATGAGGTCCTGCTCCTTGGTGTTGAAGGGCAACTGTATAGAGTGGGCTGCACAATGCCCAGAGTGAGTTGAGAACAAGAGGGAGATAAATTGAAAACAGGAATCTGTTGCCAGGGAGAAACTTGCTAAAT
>PPHD01026304.1:0-11508 GCA_002909625.1 Bambusicola thoracicus
TTTTTTTAATGATAGCAGAATGAAATACATACTTCAGTGAATATCAGTGTTAGAATAAAAACATGTATGTTTGTTTTTCCTGTCTTTTTGTATTTTGAAGTCTCTGAGTCTTTGAGGTACGGAGGAAAAATGTATGCAAATGCACACAAATGAATAAATAAACCTCAACCTGCATTCACAAACTTTCCCAACCTTCACACCTAAAATTTATAGTCAATAATTAGTCCCATTAGTCAGATCAGTCAAGCCCATTACAGACAAGTAATTTTGGGAAATTCCGAGATATCTGATCTTTTATTAATTATATTATCTCTGTCCTTGATACCTGACTTTTTCAAACTTAATTTGGAGTGTGGGAGTCAACTTTTCAAATTGTTTCAAAATGGTTATCCTTCTAGGAACAGAGCATAAAATCGTTGCAAACTGGAGCATTTCTTTGGGTCAAAAATTGCTGCCAAGTAGCCATTTCATAGGGAGATTCTTCACACAAACACTCAGTACTGAAACAATCACTTCAGTTTCCTAATGAAAATGATTATAGAAATAATAAGCAACAAGCATTTTTCTGCTGGACAATTATTGGTCCACTGGATTTAAGAGAGTCCCAGAAAAAGCATTGTGACTGCAAGTATAGAATGAAAATTAAAATGTTTTTATAAGCTCCCAAATTAGTGTGCTGACAATCCCAACTGTCTGTGTTGCTTTCTGTGAAACTGATAAACACCCTCCCTCCATGGTGGCCATAACTCTTCCAGATCTTTCCTCAAAAATCTTAAAATGAGCAAGTTGAAGTAGCCACACTGAATTTGGCTGTTGAATAAAGAATGGATTAATTTTTCATCACTTGTATTTCAAATGTGCTAAGAAGAAATTAGCAGTCTGCAAGAAGACTCAGATAATTGTTTTTCCCTTGGAAAAAAAAAAAATGATTTATATTACATTTATTAGATCCTGATCTTTCAAAATTGCTGAACATTCTGCAGTTTCAATGACATCTACAGATGCTTGACCTGGATCTCTCAGCTGGTGTTCAGGGCATCAGAGAATTAGCCCATTACTTTACAACATCATACAGTATTAACTTATTTCAAAGAAGATGTGGTACTGAAATTTTATGTTACTTTAGAAAGAAATTGGTGCATCGGAGAAAAAAAAAATGAAAATTGGTACATGAAATTTGCAAAAATTAAAGAAAATATTATCTAAATAATCAAACAAACTATAAGATTAGGTCCTAGTTCAGGAATACACTAATTCTAAAAACAAAATCAGTCTTACATTTTACAAGGTATTAAATAACTTAGAGAGATAGGGCCATGTAGTTGTCAATGATAAGTATTCACAACATGCTCTTCTGTGCAAGATTTTCTTTCTTTGTTTTACCGTTCTCCTCAAAACTAAAATTTTCTGCCAAAATATTTCAGTCTACACTTGTTTCAAGAAAGGATACTATATAAAATGTGTTGCAGAAATGCAAAAAAAGCTGAGTTTTAGTATTTTTATGTAAACATGATTCTTTTTTTAAATTGTTAAGTTACTTAACTGAACATACAAAAAGCTAAAAAGAAAATATTTGTTTTAATACTTTGGGGCTGAGGAATAATATAGAAAATAAAACATTTTCTTGCAGAGCAGCTAGTCTTACCAATAAATAATTTTATTGATGATACTGTGTATCTTCTGGATAGAACATGATTAATCAAAGAGAATTTTTGATTTTTAAAGTTATGCTTTGGATTCATTTTGGATTTTGACCTTACATTTTTACTATAAGATATACATTTTTCTTTAATATAAAAGCAAATGTGAGAAAATTTGAGATTTTTCTTTGTGATGGAGAATTTTTTGAAACAAACAAACAAACAAACATAAACCCCAATAAAACGAACAAACAAACAAACAAAAAAAGCAGTAACAAAAAAAATCACAACAATTTTCACAAATACCCTAACATTTCCTTCCCTTATCTTGTCCAGATTCAAGCAGAATCAGTCAGAAAATTCAGACTTACCTTCTGAATTGTGATGATTCCCTCCTGAGTGTCTTTGTCTACAGAAATTTTGAATACTCCCAAACCATCACCATCTACAATCTTATATTCCATTTCAGCATTGGGCCCCACATCTGCATCTGCAGCTTTTATTCTGGCCACTACAGATGCCAGAGGTAAAGACTCTGGGACATTATACTGATATGATCCTGCAAAATTCAGAAATATAATAAGTTCAGAGATTTCTGAGTCTGTAAGCTAAAAAGTAATCTATATTCATGCAACTGAATACTTACTCAGGCTACCAGAAAATGTGTTTCAGTGTAAAATAGAAATGTTTTTATTTCCTTCCTAGCTTTTTGTTATGATGGATCTTTTTTTTTTCTTCCACTAAAGAGAAATCCAAGACAACGTTGCATAAATTTTATTCAACACTTACTCGTGATACAAATGCTTGCAATTTTCCAAGGCAAAAAATACTACTTGTTTTCCACAAATAAAGGAAATAAAGAAAATATATCAAGTAAAATTGATAGAAAGCCTTATCATATTACAACAAATCTGTATTTCGATTAGGCAGTTTACAGTCCTAATATGACTAGAAACCAAGATATATTCATTTCTTTAAAAATAAAGTCACCACTCGCAATCTTGAATATTCCAGAATTTTCATTCAAGTATAAAACCATATATACGCTTGTCAAAAAGATATCTGCAGTCAAAAATCAATAATATCTTCACCTTCAAAAACAACTTCTGTTATTCTATCATTATTTCAAATGATTAGTGGCAGGAAGTCTGGTTTATATCATTGGAGGTCAGGGTGGAATTAATATATTTCACAATTTCTTTAACTTACTTTTGTGAAGACTATAAGATAGTGTAAATTAAAAATAATAATAATAATAAAAATCATACCAGATAGAATGTTACTTATAAACTTGTATAACATTACAACTGTGTACTCCCTTCTTTGGTTCGAATGATAGCCACCTTGGTTAGAGACAGGTAGTTGAGGGAAGATGGCTTTACAGACTTATGATTTCTTAGGAAACACTACATGCACAAGAGAAATCCTGCTAAATTGACAAAGGAAGGTTAAGGACTAACAGTTAAGATAAGAAATTGTTTATTCTGAAGTCCAGCTGATACAGATGTTTTAAGGTGTTTTTGTCCTTTTATTTGTACTGAAGAAGTAAAGTACATCAACAAATGTACCTGCTCTATATATAACTTCATTTCAACTGATCTGAAATAGGTAAAGAAAAAAGATTCTTCCAAAGTAGTAGTAGTAGCAGTAGCAATAACAACAACAACATCAACAGTAATAATAGAACTTGCTCTGAGTGGTTTTCAAAGTATTTAATAAGGAAGCAAAGTACTTATGTTCTTTGTTTAGGTATAACACAAAAAGTAAAGAAAATAGCAATGTTTAGAAATATTGCTACAATTCATGTAACTTACGTCGTGGGAAGCGGGGTGGGTTGTCATTAACATCAGTCAGAGTGACTGTTACAGATGTTGTTCCTGATAATCCACCATTTTGCCCAACCATGTCCTTTGCTTGAATAACTAGTAGGTATTGGTCCTTGGCTTCTCTATCCATATTTGGAAGGGCAGTTTTGATAATGCCTGCAGTAATACAATAATGTGAAAACTGAGTTTGACCCTGAAAGGTAACAACAGACCAATGATGGCAAAAAGAGAGGAAGTAACTTCGATACTGATATCACAATATTTTACTAGGAAATGAACTTCTGTGCTACAAGCTTACTTTAAGTAGTCACCAAAACCAACATATTTTAGTTTGCAGTACATTCTTTGGGTCCATGACCATGTTCACTTCTCCTTGAACTATAGTTACTTGCATGACACTTCCCGTCCTGGAAGATACACTCTTCTGTGTTTGATTTCCCATTGTCCTACAGCTAAGAAGAACAGAATATTCTGTACTCATTTTTAAGATTCCAAGCTCAAAATTATTTCACAATGTCTTGAATAGTCATTCACCACATTAAGACTTACTAATATCGATATTATGCCACACTTTGCATACATATGAAATTACCTTATTTCACCAAATATTTGCTTAATAAATAACTATTTCAAAAACACTAATGTGATTAAGATGCCCTGATTTATTAAAGAAAATACTGTAATATCTGAAGTATTTTTTTATATATATATTCATTTGATAATCTGCATACAATTTGTAATTATTTGATTTGAAATGTAAACTTGAAGAAAGCTCCATCCTTCATTCTTTCAGTTCTGTTGATATAGATCAGAAAATAAATATTGCTTCTCAAAATGTGACGACTTTATGAATTTTTCATGCCTGGCACATAGTAGAACTGCTAGGTCTGATTTCCAGAGAGGCAGCTACTTACTGCAAGAGCATTCAGTGTCAGCAGTAAAGGAAACATAAACAATCTAAATAAAGGAGAGGCATGCTGGGGCACATAACTCTTCATCTGATATTTGCTGAATGTTTAGTTACAGTTTTATTTCTTTCTTCCCTCCTGAATTCAGGACTTGCCAGGGGCTGAAGCATTTACTTCACAGACTTTCTGACATTAGTTCACCTATTTGACAAGACTTTTAAAAACAAGATTAACATACAATTTCATAAGTTTATAGTCTCTACATTACATTGCCTAGCCCGTTTGTTTTTCTATTATATTTAAATTGCCAGGCAATGCTAACCAACCACTTGGGAGCTAATTATCATGCCTAAGAAATTTGAGTACAACACCAAAATGAAGATGTATGCAAACATTTCAGTCTCAATTCTTAAAGATTTTCATTTAGCAGGAACTACCATAATATTTCTCAGGGGCTGATTGCCATCATTGTGACAATGTATGTTGTACATATATAAGGAGAAACAAAAAAGCCTACATCATATCTGTTGGAGAAAAAGAACTATATAATCCTGTAGAGGATGAACCTTTTCATGAATATATGAATGGTTATAAACATATGAATGTATAAATATGATAATATTTTGATACTACTTATTTCTGCAAGTTTAGGTGCTGTTAAATAGAGTGTGGCCTTTTAGTCATAACATTAGGATTCGGGTCTGTTTCCCAGTATTTCTTTTTGTTTCATTGGTTGATTTTTAAATGACAAATAGGGTAAATATTTTGTTTCTCTTTTGCTGCGGCTTATCCGTCTCTGAAATACAGATTATAATTTTTTCTCCACGTAGGCTGAGATATCAGACTGAATTAAGCAAATTGAAAACATTTTTAACACTGTGAGAAATTATGCTGTAAAGTCATCAAGTCACAGAATCATATTATTTATTTTGGAAAAGACCTTTAGGATCACTAAGTCCAGCTACTAACCTGACCTACTGAGTCCCATCAGTAAACCACATTTCACAGAGGCACAACTTCTTAAATATCACAGTCTCTTAAATACCAGCAGGGACAGGGACTCTACCACTTCCCTGGGCAGCCTATTCCAATGCTTGATCACCCTCTTCATGAAGAAATTCTTCCTGATACCCAATCTAGATCTCCCCTGGTGTAACTTGACTTGTCACTGAGAAAAGGGACCGATGCTTTCCTTGATGCAACTTTCTTCTATTTAGTTGTAGAGAGGGATGAGTTCTCCCCTCAGTCTCTTTTTCTCCAAACAAAACAGCCCCAATTCACTCAGTTGTTCCTTCTATGTTATGTTTTCTAGTCCTTTTACCAGCTTTTTCCTGCATTTTCCTGTGGCTAACAATATTCACAAAATTTATGAAAATAATAATTAAAAAAATGTTTCCAAAATAATGCTTTGAAAGTAGCAGCAAAATGGTGTGTCAAGTGAAAATGGGAAGCACAATGCTTACATGTTCAAACTGATGAAGAAAAGATATATTTTCCACAACAAAACTCTATTTTAAAAAGTAAAATGGAGACTCAGTCATGGCATAAATCCATACTGTAGAAAATCTGATAAGAAGGTGATATTTGTATATTTCCAGAACAATCTGAAAATAAAACCTATTCACAGCATCTTGAATTTTTTGTTGTTCAGATATACTGCAACAGACAGTAGATCAAGGAGCTAGAAGATTGACAAGCAGATAAAAATTTCCGTTCCAAAAATGTAAGCTTATCACATAGCACAGATATGTAGCTTTTATAATCTATTCAGAAATACAAAAGACCAACAAAACTAATATATTCAATTAATCAAGAGACTACACTAAGTTCCTAGCTTGCCTTAATGCACCTTTTCTACTTTCTCAGCATTAAAATAAAGAGAATTTATAGAAAATTACCTGTCTTTGGTTCCACAGAAAAGTAAGGCTGTCCTTGCAATATGCTGTAAACCACTCGGGCACTATTGCCGTAAGTAGGATCATCTGCATCAGTGGCTGTCACTTGAACCACAGAGGTACCTGCAAATATTTAAGAAACTATTGTACATATAAGATCCACAGATTCAAACTATATTCAACATACAGTGCCAACATACAACTGGAACAGTGTAAGGAGTGTAAAGTGTCTTTTTCATAACTGGTCATTTTTTCTGTGATTCAGGCTACAAAATAAAGTCCTATTCGTAAACCAGTAGTATCAGTTATTACAAAATTTGGACTTCCCAAATGTTCTCAGTCTTTGACGCACAGCCTTAAAGCCCATATCACTCTGTAGTTCACTTCTTTATTTCTGAATTTAGTTAGTGGAAAACATGTGAGAGCAATTAAACATGTCCTCAGTGACAACGACGTCTGAAATATGTCTAATTATTAAATATAGTGACAACTTCCCTTTGAAGTCAATATATTCAAATTATAAATTATAAGAGATTCAAATATAACACATATATCTTTTGATATTAGACACATATATAAAAATGAATTTTATCCTACAAAATTCATTGCACTTTTATAGAAGAGAAAGCTAAAGAGTTTATATTTCAGCTAAGACAGACAATAAACATCTGAGAGTTCCCTCTAAATTCCTTTAAAAACTATTCACACTGTATCTGCAATGTTTTAGTACAATTTGTGGTAATCATCTGCCATCTAATTTATCTAAAAGAAATGTCTACATGTTAACAGGAATTAGTAAGATATTTAGCTGCTTAGGAAGAACTGTATATTCCTGAGAATCTCGTTCAACATCCAGCTCCTATTTGTTATGTTCTCCATGTCAGTTCTCTTTTTTTTTTTTTTTTTTTTTTGCACTGCTTCCATGATGTATGCTGAGAGCAGAATAAGACAACACTTGAGGGCCAGGGCCTTGGCCATGTTCACCACCTTTTGATAGGCAGAATGGATTATTATTTCTCACTGGCAGATTGTCTGGAACACTGAGACCTTCCACTCAACACTTTAGGGAACCATTTGGAGGTTAAGTTGCAAATTAATATTGTAGCAATTTGGCAGATGCCCAGTTTAGGTCTTCAACAGAGGATCAAATTCCCTGTTAAACAGGATTTAGTCAAAAGATTAGAGAGCAGTATTTGTCACAGAGAGTGTTCATTTTCCAACTGAACACATTTTTTTTTACATGAATATGAAATGAACAAATCCAGAAATTACCCTTTAAGAAGAAACTGTACTAACAAGTGACCAGGGTGAACTTAACATAAGTTGCACCCTGGTCTTTTTTTATATGGACATATTCAGGAAAGGGTGGGAGAAAATTCTTAAATCTTTCACGTCTGATATAGTATGTGCATCATTCATTTTCCTCATCTTTTCTGTCCTCAGGTAAGCAGAGAATTGTAAATTTTTGGGACCAGGCTGAAGGTTTGGAAAAAGAGAGGAATAAATGAGACCCTTTATAAAATAGTACAGATAACAAAGGATGAGACCTGCTGGGATGAATTCTGACCAAAAGTCATCCTTCATAAGATAACTTTATTCACTTACGTTATGACCTAACTAACCCACACACCTGACCTCTTTTCCTGCAGTATCAATGACAAAGTACTATGATTGCAATTCTATCTCAAATTCTATTTTTCTCTATTGTGGACTATAATATTTTTGGACAGGGAAGGTTACTCTCCATCTGAAATTTTACATTAAATAGATGGGAAGTTTAAAAAGAAAACCGTTAGTTAATCCATCAAGTCATTTATTTGTTACAGGACTTAAAATACAATAATTCTCTGTTCACGAATAACTAAGAGTTTTGATTCAGTACATCAAACTGATTTTACAGATTGCTCTGTAACATAATTTCATACTGAGATCTATTTTAACCTTTCCAGTCTCTCAAGCTTTTGAGTAGAAGGATATCATAATGACTTTTTGACAGCTTGTACTCTTTGAGAAAGCCAGGCTTAACACATTTACAAAGTGTCTAAGTCCTGCCAGTGAAGCTTACCACTTCTGCAAATATTGGGAAAAGTGCTTATGAACCTCACAGACAGTTACACATTTACTCCTTGCTCTCGCCTCTTTCAAGAACTTCAGACCAATACAAGATCAAAGCGATTACAGGCTCTGCAGTCTCAACACAGAAATTTTGGTAATCCTGCAAGCTTAGAAGGGCTTGTTTACTGTAAAAATCTACTGATGTAGCAAAGACTCTACCGTTTGTGAGATGCATAAAAGCCAGTACCTGAATCTAATTGGCTCTCTCTTAAACTGAAGATTTTCCCACTCAAACACATATATCCTCTAGAAACAAAAACAAACAAGCAAACAAACAAACAAACAAAAAATAGGCAGAAATTCCAACACCAAATCTTCCTGCACTCCTCCTACTTGACCATAATCAGCAACTACAAAAAGATGAAACTAATTATTTCCTTTGCACTAATTACTTTTTCTCAAATCTCATAGAAGAGAAAGATCTTCTNACAAGCAAACAAACAAACAAACAAAAAATAGGCAGAAATTCTAACACCAAATCTTCCTGCACTCCTCCTACTTGACCATAATCAGCAACTACAAAAAGATGAAACTAATTATTTCCTTTGCACTAATTACTTTTTCTCAAATCTCATAGAAGAGAAAGATCTTCTAAAACAACTACTACTATTGTTATTGCTTTACTCTTTTCACTCAAAAAAATTGAGTTTCTAGAAGTTCTATGTTTAGTGAGAGATCTTTGCACAAAATATTTTTTAAAAGAATATGCAAGCTAACATAATTTGTTTTNAAAACAACTACTACTATTGTTATTGCTTTACTCTTTTCACTCAAAAAAATTGAGTTTCTAGAAGTTCTATGTTTAGTGAGAGATCTTTGCACAAAATATTTTTTAAAAGAATATGCAAGCTAACATAATTTGTTTTAGCTATGTGAATAAACCTACATGTAGGAGATCAGTTGCAAAGAAGCATAATGAACAGAAAGACCAACAGTAAAGATTTCCGGATTCTCCCAGAGGAAGAGGATGTCTCTTGAAGAATAAGCATTCCTTCAGAAGATCATTATTGTGAAACAGAGATGTCCTAATTTTTCTAGTAATAGATTGATCCTAAATTCAAATCTTTATTTTCTTTAAAGAAAGCATAACCAAGAAAACTATATGGATACTATTGATAGTCAGTAAATCTATGGGTTGAGGAAAATTGGTCAGTTGCATCATAGTTCCAAATACAAAATCATTTTTCAAAAGGATAGTTCATGTTCCATCAATTAAATTGCATTCTTCTTTACTCCTGGACATTTTCCTTGACCTTTCAACACAGGCAGTCATCTACCATGCAATTGTCCAACCTTAAGACTCAGAGGTACCATTTGGCAGTTTACAAACAGGACCAAACCTTCTCTCCAACCAAAAAACTCTCTGATCCAGTAAATCTTGTTTACTGTAGCATTGTTCACAGCCCTGGGCTGAGGTGTAAACAGGACACCAACCCCACCTTGAACTTTCATTAATAAACTGTTACAGCCTGTAGCTTCACAACTTCGACTTAAAATATTTCTTGTAGTTTGCATATCTGACACAGGCCAAAAAGATAAATAGGGTCCATTCACTGAAAAATAGTTCATTTTCCTCTCAGTGTGGATTCCTCTGCAACTGTCTTTCCCTACAATTATCTATGTCTTAGTAGCAAAGTTAGAATGTCAGTTCACTAAAAGGGATTCTACTTGTAACCATTCCATAAACTTTTTCATCAATGGAAGCAAATATTGAGGAGAAAATCTATGCTGCTAATCAAAGGGTGGTTTTTTAATTGTTGATTGCTAATAATAAACTGGCTTTTTGGTGGCTGGAATACATTTCCATTTTTCCAGAATGTTTAAGATGTTGTTTTTAACCTAAACTTTAACACATACTGGTAGATATCAAAGAAACACAATTACCTGAGAACTTCAACTATTCCAGTTCTGATATTAGGGCAAAAGGAGGGGAAAACTTTTTGTGGAGAGGATTTTTAATTTAGAATGATATTTGTACTTTAATTTACCTAAGTCAAGATACACAGATATTTTGGACATGTTGCAGATATTGACCTTTTCTATGATGTGGACAAATAAAGGCAAGATAAGAGGGTTATTCATTTTGTTTTGAGGTAGCAATTCTTCAAAAGAACCAGCTTTAAATCTCTGAGTTTATTGTTTTAGAAACTTCTGCATGGAGCTTTTTAAAAATCTTGTTATTACAGTGCATATTTGATCAGTTTTAAATAGGTCTGTATAAGAAATACATGTGTAACTTCAGATTTAACATTTAAGGGAAAATCAGCTTGCCAATTTTTGAAATGTCAATTTTTGAAATTACATAGTCCCTTAAAATTGAATTGTAACCACGTTAACAAATTAAATATAAGCCTTTAAAGACAGACAGTAAAGACATTGACTAAAGAAGTTAATGATGTATGGTGCTCAATACACTTCTATGTTGTCTCCACACTTCTGAGTGATATCAGCTGCTACTAGAAGTATTAAACACCATTACTATTAAGGTATCCATAATACCTCCCTAATACTTACATGCGGTAGCCCAGACATGTCTTGATCTACACCCTGTGGCATTTCTGTGCTTCAGCCTCTGGCATTCATTCTGATCTCATGCAATTATACCCATAAAGCCTTTCAACTCCAGGATCACACAACTGGGGACAATGGACTTTGAGGTAGGCTTTATGCTCATTCCTTCCTCCTCTTCCCCCATAACCTTTTTAGTCTTCCTTTACTCATGGATAAAGCCCGAGGTCAGATAAACTGAAAAAAATGTTTGTGAATGTAGAGCAACTGTCTCCACTAGACACTGGTAACAAAGACTTAAGTATGATGTAAAAGTTTTTCTTTCCTTTCCCTTCCTTTCCTTTTCTTTCTTTGTTTTACATAAATATCAAGTGTTTCAATCCATCTCTATCAGGTATAATAAATGTAGCAAGAAAGACAGGTATTTCTCTTGTTGAGTAATAAGTAAATCTGCTTATGTGTGTGGGGAGTCTTGAAAATGAAATAAAGGCAAAGCTATGTTTGGTATTCCATTTTTATTTCCAATTATTACCAAGACATACGTGTGTGTCTCACATCAGCTCTTTTCATGTGGAACATCACAGGGACTCTCCTAAGTATAAACTGCAATCTTTAT
>PPHD01026305.1:0-11508 GCA_002909625.1 Bambusicola thoracicus
GGGGCGGGAGGTGCGGGGACTCTGCTCCAGGCTGGGACCCCCCCGGACATCGGTGCTGCCGCCCCCGGGTGTCCATTTCCCTTTCCAGACCCCCCAGGACGCCCCCCAGCATCGCATCTCGCGCCCCCCACCCACCACCGATTGACAGCGCTCCCAGCCAATGGATGGGCATTGCCGGGGGGGGGGCGGGTGCTCGAGGCTGCGAGAGGGGCGGGAGCGGCGCGGGCAAAGCCGGGGGCGACAGCGCTGCCCCTCCGCCAGCGGTACCGGCTTCGCTCGTGCCCGCTCCGCACGGACAGGTAATGAGCGGACGGGTGGGGCGTCGGGGCTGAGAGCCGCTGCCCGGGACGGGGCGGCCGTCGGGGTCGGTGCCGTCGGGGCCGCTTTGCTGTGGGTATCGCGGATGGAGCCTCCGGGCTGCCCCCGCGACCACGAGTGCCATCCCCCAGCCCGTCCGCCCCGTCCCTCCCCGCGCTCTCTCCGTCTCGGGGATGCGGCTCTGGCTGCTGTTGGAGGGGGGGTCCATGCGCGCGGCTCCGGCGGTGTCCGGATGCCCCCTCGGCTCCAGCTCTTAAGGCGGTGGGTGACAGCTGCTGATGGGATGCTGGGCAACATGTGGCCTCTGCCCGCCACGTGTGCTCGGCGAGGGCAGTGTTTGTATCATTGGAGCCACGGTGGGCACAGTGTGTTTCGGAGCCGCTGCGTGTGCTGCCCACACAGTGCAGCGCTGCAGGCAGAGTTCGGCCGGGTGGGCACTGCGGGTTGGGTGCTGCAGGTGGGACTTTTCCCTGCTTCGATGCCGACGGGACAGAACTGCAGTCCCTGCGGTGGCATTCGGCAGAGCGTGAGTGCCACCAGCTGGGACGGTCAGCTCCGTTGTGGGAGCGGTGTGGGGGTGATGGGGTGCTGGGAAGCACGGCTGCCCCATAGCCGGCATGCAGAGCCCCACATTTCCCATCCCAGGCACAGCCATGGGCAAGCACAGCAGCAAGCTGGCCCCGGAGGTGCTGGACGACCTGGTGAGGAGCACGGAGTTCAGCGAGCAGGAGCTGAAGCAGTGGTACAAGGGCTTCCTCAAGGACTGCCCCACCGGAATCCTCAACCTGGAGGAGTTCCAGCAGCTCTACATCAAGGTGGGCTCTGGTTGGGTACAACCCGTGGGGTAGGAGCACCCCGCTCCTGCTGTGCCGGGCTCTGCTCCGTGAGCTCCCCTCCCCATTCCCATCTCTCTCCTCTCCTCTGCCCACAGTTTTTTCCCTATGGTGACGCCTCCAAGTTTGCCCAGCACGCCTTCCGCACCTTCGACAAGAACAGCGACGGCACCATCGACTTCCGAGAGTTCATCTGTGCCCTGTCTGTCACCTCCAGGGGGACCTTTGAGCAGAAACTCAACTGGGCCTTTGAGATGTACGACCTGGACGGGGACGGGAAGATCACACGCTTGGAGATGCTGGAGATCATTGAGGTACTGCTGCTCCAATAGGCGGGGTAGCTTGCATTTTCTGTGGGTTTTTCACAGGTTTGAGGCCCATTTGGCTACCAAAGAATGGGTTTTGGTGTCCGGAACCTTGGTGGAAAGGCAGCTGTGTTGGGCAGCAGCCCTGCCTTGTCCCAGCACCTCCTGCCTACCCAGCTCCCACCCCATTCCTCTCCCTGCTCCAGGCCATCTACAAGATGGTGGGGACTGTGATCATGATGCGGATGAACCAAGATAGGCTGACGCCCCAGCAACGCGTCGACAAGATCTTCACAAAGATGGACAAGGACAAGGACGACCAGATCTCCCTAGAGGAGTTCAAGGAGGCAGCGAAGAGCGATCCCTCCATCGTCCTCCTGCTGCAGGGCGATGTGCAGAAATAGGGCCTGGGGCTCAGAGCTGAACTGGCTGCAGCCAACCTCACCTCCCCATGATGGTTTCTGTCCCCGTGCCCTGCTGAGTGCCCCGTGCCTGCTTGGCCCCATGCTCTGTTCCTGCTGCCACCCCTCTGCTCTGCTCCTGGGCACTGCTGGCCCGAGGTCCCCTAAACCAGACCTTGCAGCTAAACCACTGAACTGGGGGAGCATCCTGACACCCCAGGGCCAGCCGTCCTTGCATCCTGTTGCCCACTGTCCCCATGGGGATCCCAGTCCCAGCTCTTCCCCTTCACACTGACCCTGCTGCTGAAGAGCTCAGGGTCCTGACCCTGGTGCCTGCTCTGCTGGCAGCACCCCATGGGGCTGTTGGGGCTCGGGACTGGTCCTAGGTTGTGTCCTGCCCTCCCCCCACCCCCCCCCCTTCACACAGCTGTAGATTTTTTGCTTCTGCTTTTGATGGTGGGAATAGCCAAGGGTTGGTCGGGGGACTTCAGGAAGTGTGCAAGGCCACCCTTGGCTGTGGCACACGTCTGATCCCAGAAACCACCCCATGTGTGGTGGGTGACTTCCAAAACTACCCTGACACTGCTGAGGATGCCAGGAGGGTTTCTGGCCCTCCTGACCGCTGCAGTGCCTGCTGTCCCAGCTCCCGCCTCTGTCCCTCCTGTCCCAGGACAGCAATATTGTCACAGAGTGGTATTTATTCTGCACGTTGTGGTGACAATGACTGTGATATCTGTTAGGAGGCTGTGGAGTTACCTACTTTTTTTCCTTTTTTTTTTTTTTAATGGAAAAATAAACTGTCCCCCATTGGTGCTGTTCCCCTGAATAGCTCAGCAGGGGAGCGGGGGGAGAGCAATGCTCCTGAGCATCACTTTGGGGCTCCCCTGAGCCTGTGACGTGCTGGGGAGAGAGTGGTCCTGGCACAGGAGGTGGTGTAAGCATAGCCCTCCAGCTGTGCATGAAGCTTTGGGAAGGAATAACGTCATCTTGGGTGTATGTGTGGGGGGGTAGGACCGGGCATCTCCTGTGAGGGAATGGGTTTCATGTGTCCCCCAGGAGTGGGACCGCGGCTGCCCCCTGGATTGGGGGCTGCATCCTGGGCCCAATACAGCACTGCCAGTTGCTGGGATGTGCTGTTGCTGCACATCAGCCCTCCACCCCCCGCTTCCCTACACATTTCGTTCTTCTCCATCACCAGCCTGCACAGACAGTGCCTGTTGCTAAGGAGCTCTCACCAACTTTAAATGCTTCTCCAGATTTAGCAGCAGCTCTGGCTCAGCTTGTGGGCAGGAACGTGGTTCTCTTTCCATCCCACAGTGCTCCCACATCTCCCAGTCCTGAGAAGGAGGATGGGGCGGTGCCAAATCAGCACCTGTGTTCCCGGGAGCGCTGCGGAGGGGCAGCTCTGTGCCCATCTGAGGGCAGCGTGCAGCTCAGCCGTGCCCGGGGAGGGAGGGACAGTGCAGATCACACGCGCTATGGGGACGTGGGTCTGTGCCAGGGCTGCCGTGTGAAGGGCAGTGGCTCGGGATGGTGAGAGGGTGATCCCAGGAATGGGAAATTCTTGGTCCCTACGGGGCCTCCCCGGAGGAAGCTCGAGGATTTGCTGCAGAGAGCTGTGAAGGCCCTGGGGAAAAGGAGGCTGAGACGGGGCTGGAGTGGCGTTCAGTTTCCAGAAGGGTGTCCCTAAGGGCTTGGGCTGCGAGCAGCTGGCTGAGCCCTGGGCACCCCCGGCTGAACTGCGATGCAGGGGAGGGTGCACCTGAGCCGCACTCCTGGGCAGGGGGAGGGCTGTGATCCGCGCGGGGACGGTGGTCTCCCCGCAACCCCCCTCCCACCCCAGTCCCGGAACACCGCGTCCACTCAGAGCTGCGTACGGCGTGGAGGGATCCTCGGCTGGGGGGGCACCTCTGTGCAGCAGCACCTCTCCCCCAGCCCCGAGTTCGGCTGCCCTGGGACTGTCTCAGCCCAGGAGCGCTCCGTTCCCCCGAAGCCGTTAATATGGGGTCGGGGGCGGCGGGGCGGGGCGGGCTCGGTCCCGAAGAGGTTAAGCAGCGGCCCGGTGGGATGAAACCCCGGAGCTTCATGGGATGCCGTATAAAGGCGTTCCGCCGCCGGGAGCTCCCGGTGCGCACGGAGCGCTGTGCCATGGAACCGCCGGGCACCGCCGGGGCACCGGGAGCGGCGGGGCGGCCCTGGGATGAGGCGAAGGCGTTCTACGATAACCTCACCCCCAAGAAGAAGCCTAAATCGGTGAGAGCTGCGGCGGGCGCTGCGTACCGGCTGCTCCATCTCCGGGTGCTCCGCTCCCCCCTGCGCTCCCCCTCTCCTCCCTCCGGGCGCGCATCTCCTCCCGGTCCTCTGCGTTCCTTCTGGGTCTCCTCCAGCTCCCCCCGGGTGCGTTGTCTCCGGGTTTCCCGTGGTTCCCTCTGGGTGTGCGATTCCTCCAGGTACCCTGCCTGGGTCTGCCTGGGTCACCGCAGTTTTTCTTTGACCCAGCGTCTCCTTCCAGGTCCTTGGGGCAGCTCTGGGTACCCCTCCGTCCTCCATGACAGCACCGGGGTCTCTCCAGAACCAGCGATGTCCCCAGGTCCCTCCCGGGCTGAGATGTCCTTGCAGAGCTACTCGTGCCCCGTGAGCTGCCGGTGCCCGGCGCTGAGCCATCAGCCGAGAGCACAACGTGGCCGCGGCAGAACTAGGGACAGCCCGGAGCCACGGCCCCTGCGTGGGTCTGGGGATTCCATGGGGGCACAGCCACCCCCACTGGGCTCTGGGAGATTAGAGCAGAGCCTGTGTTATCTAACCAGGGCTGAGCTCTGCTGGGTTTAAAAATGGGAGTGCGGCCGTGTCTCAGAATAGCCGCGCAGTGCTGGCAGCCCGGCCGGGGGCTGCAGATGGCTCTGGGCTTACTGCCTGTGAGCACCCAGTGTGAGGTCAGTGAGACGGGGAGCACGGGGAAACGTGATGCCGGTCACGTTGGGTTTCCCTCGGTGAGGAAGGCTGGGCTCTGCAGGCCCCAAATGGGCGCATCGTGCTGGGAACCCCCTGGTCGAGGACCTGTTGGGGAATGGCAGTGCTGCTGCCTTCAACCTGCAGTTGGGAAACTGACAGCAGGATACAGCCGTCTGTCTTTCGTGCCACGCTTTTTGCCTCCTGCAGATGTTTGCCCAAGCTCCTCTTCCTCTCCTTGCGACACTCTCAGCAGTACAAATGTGGAAACTGAGGCACGGCGCAGTGCTGAAGTGTGCTGGTGTGGTGAATCAGTGGCAGAGCTGAGATGTGGGTGCTGGGAGCTCGGGCTGTGCCACCCCTCTGTGCCCGCAGCCAGGCAGCTGTCCCACCTCATGATGAACGGCTGTGGAGCGCTTTTCTGCCTTATAAATAATGTGTTTTGAAAACTCAGAAACATCTCAGCCATTGCCATGAGCTTTAATCCGATCCTGAGCAGGGGGCTTGCAGCCTCCCCGTGCATGTGGGAAATGGAGCTGGCTGCGGTCCGTCTGTGCCCTTGCATGTGCTGGGTCTGTCTGTCCTGTCTGTGTGTCCGTCCTGTTGGCAGGTACCGGACCATCTGGTACCTCTGCTTCCCAGAGAAGGGCTATGGGGTGGCGGGAGGCAGTGTGATTTTTGGGGGGAGCATTTCTGGGGAATGCATTCCTGGCTGGGGAGCGGGTGAGTGCGGTGTCCCCACAGCCCATGGAGAGCCGTTTGCAGGATCTCTGCTCTTCCTGTGCTGCCGCAGCCGTGCTCTGCCAGCTGGGGGAGGTCAGCGATCAGGTTTGTCACTCTTCAGCAATGTGGAAAATGTCCCCCAGCCTCTCTGGTGTCACAGCGCGGGGCTGAGAGGGCACATTGCTGGGAGCTGCTGCCTCCGTGTCTGTAGGTGCACCACTTGTCCCTGCGCCCACAGGCCCTGTCCTGCTCATCACGTTGCCTCCTGGTCTGGGTTTCTGTGGCCGCGGGGATTCTGGGGATGTTTCGGCTGAGGAGGGGATCTGTGCCTGACCCTGGAGTGAGTCCCACCTCTACTGTTTCTCTGTCCAAATTTCACATCAAAACTCACCTCCAAATTTAAAATTTTGCCATGAGGACTCAGGCTTCCCCATTACCCGGAGCTGTCATCATCCCTCCCTGTTTTAGGAGGGAGGCGAGTCCGGCAGATGCAGCCCTGGGTGATGCAGAATGATCCCCACATTGGGTAGTGCGGAGCGGGGTCCCCTCGGGGTGGCGGTGGGAGCTGTGGGTGCTGAGTGCCATCGTGGGTACCTTCAGCTGTCATGGGATTTCCACATCTCTAATCCTGGGGGGGCTGCTCGGGATTTACGTGCGATTAGGAGGGCAATTTGAAGGCTGCCAGCTGTTGGGTCTGTGGAAGTAAATGTGGTATTTGGAGTCACTGTCAGAATGCACCTTTAGGCTGAAAGAGGGGCGTGTGGGGCTGCGATGGGTTTTGCTCTGTATGGGACCCGTGTGTGCTGGGAAGGTCATTTCTGTCAGAGCTGGGGTCTGGAGCTTGGGGACCGCCTGGAGGCCGTTCCAGGCGCCGGGCTGTCAGCACAGGTCCTGCACATCTCTGCTGTGGGCTGTGCCCGCGCCTGCATGGGGCTCACCTGCTCCAACGGCACCGACCTCACACGGCAGAGCAAGCAGGATCCGGCAGGTCTGCGCTTCACACCCGCAGGGCTCCGGCAGCCCACGCTGGGGCAGAGCTGGAGCTTATGGTTATTTTTATTGCTGTGTTTATTACCTCTTAAATTAACCTCCTGGAGGCTCTAAATGGCGGCGAAGGGACCTGGAGCAGCCTGCTGATGTTTGCAAGGTGCCTGCGCTGCAGGGCGTGTGCTGCATGGCTGGATGCCCCCGAGACCTTTAGCAGTTATTAATATTTTCACATAATAAATGGCCCATGACACCAGAGTTATTAATTAATGGGTTAGAGCGTGGAGACGAGTTAATAGCTAACACCTAGCAGGCAGCTGCACCTGAGGGGGGGGACCTGGGTGGGATGTGATGCTGTGCATTTGGGTGTTATTTCCCTGCACAGGGTCCCTCCGGTCACAGTGATGTTCTCAAGCTCAACCCATCTGTATCCAGTCCTAATCGCCCACTGCTTAATCTCCTCGGTGGGGATTTCGGGTACTGATGCGGCCGCTGTTGGCCCCGAGCGCTGCCATGGGGGCACCGGGTGCTGGGAATGGCACGGGGCTGTGGGTGACTCAGTGCTGGGTGTGCCCTGAGTTGGGCAGGACTGGCAGAGCCAGATGGGGCAGAACAACCCCCAGGGCACGAGCGGGGAGAAAAGGTCCCCGGTGCGGACCGGGCAGCTCATCCTTGCCAGGCTGCTGCTTTTGCAAAGCTCCTCATTGGCTGTCAGCATTTAATTTGTTCCCATGTTTGCAAGTGAGTGATGGAGATGAATGGAGAGGGAGGTCTGGGGTGGAGGTCAGGATGAGGTTGGCTTTGCTGGATGCCCCTCTCTCGCTGCAAAGCCCCACTGAAGGCCCCTTGTTCACTTGGGTGGATTACAAACATTAATAATAATGACTCATAAATCGCTGCCTGCACCACCTGTTTGTCACGTTCCCACCCACAATAACTTTATCGAGTGTTTCTATGAGCTGAGCTGGCGTGGGCTGCTCGTCACATCTGGACAGCATCAAGGGAGCGCAGATCTGGCTGAGCAGCAGCGTGTGGCTTTTCCTGGTGAGGGGGGAAAAGCTGCACAAAGCCATTCTGTGCTGGGGTGAACTGCTCCTCCCGGGGCAGTGCTGTGGGTCTGGAGGTGCTGTGGGAGCCCGATTGCCCTGGGGGGGCTCTGGGCATGGTGCTGGAGCAGGGGAAGGTCGGGTGGCAGCTCCCCACTTCATGCAGCCATGCCTCCAGGGGCTGAGCATCGTGGTGGGGCTGATGGATGCCCCCTCCCCACTTTCACCCTTCTCATGCAGCCAAAGCCTGAGAATGCCATCACCATCGCAGTGTCCTCACGGGCGCTTTTCCGCATGGAGGAGGAGCAGAAGATTTACAATGAGCAGGGGGTGGAGGCCTACGTGAAATACCAGCTGGACCATGAGAATGAGCCCTTCCTCCCTGGGGCCGCCTTTCCTTTCGTCAAGGTGAGCGCTGCCCGTGGGAGCCAAACCAGTTTTGGGGAGGGGGGTCACTGAGGGTGTATGTAACTGAGTCAGCGCATTATCTCCTAAGGGAAGCTTCAAACCTGTTGTGTTAGAGAGCAGGAAAGTGGCTGGGTGTTTTTCTCCAAGCCAACCTTTTCCCAGCGTGGCTTGTGGCCCCAGCTCTGGGGGATGTGATGCCGTGTGGGGCACTGTGCCCTATAGGGCCGTGCCTGGGCTCACTGACATCCCTGTCCCCGCATGCTGCAGGCGCTGGAAGCGGTGAACATGCAGCTTCGGGAGCTCTATCCTGACAGCGAGGAGCTCTTTGACATCGTCCTGATGACCAACAACCATGCCCAGGTCGGGGTTCGCCTGATCAACAGCATCAACCACTACGGTGAGCTCAGCAGAGCGTCGGCGTGTGGGCAGGGAGTTACGGCTCAGCAGCGGGTGAAGAAGGCGCTCCCTGCTACCTCCAAACCGTGTGCTGGGCCTGTTGCTCCCTGTATCATGGAATCGTGAGGGTTGGAGAAGACTACTGAGGTCATCTGGTCCAACCATCTGCCCGCCACCACCACGCCCCGCGTTGTTGGGCTTTGAGTGGGAATTGGCCCTGGGAGACAGCCCAGCTGCCGGCAGTGCTGTGGGTTGTGGTACCAAAACCTGCTGATGGTTCCTGGCAGCCGTGTTCTGGGGCAGCCAGACTCATCTCATTGTGTCCCTGCCCGCAGATCTGTTCATCGAGAGGTTCTGCATGACGGGGGGGAACAGCCCCATCGGTTACCTCAAGGCTTACCACACCAACCTCTACCTCTCCTCCGATGCCGAGAAAGTGAGTGGGGCCATTGAAGAGGGTGAGTCTGGGGTCTGGCCTGGGAGCTCGGGGGGGTGAGAGCCTGCAGCGGTTGGTGCCAGTGGTGTCAGTGGGGCAGGTGGGGCCTGCCTTTCCCCCACCGGGACGGGATGTCCTTTATGCCCCAAAGAGCCTCAAGTTTCCATGAGAATAAGGCTTTCCATGAGCTCTGCAGCTCTTCCAAGGCAATGGCACTGTTTTCCCCTTTTATTTCTCGCATGCAAAGTGAGGTTTGTTATCTAAGGAGTTGTTTTGGCTGTGGGATGTCTTGGGGCCAAGCCGCAGGCTCTGTTTGGTGTGTGCATTTCCTTGCTGTTTGCTCACATCCTCTTTGGGTCCTTGGGTAACTGCCATCCCTCGCCTCGCGCTTTATGTCCCCAGGGATCGCCGCAGCCACCATCTTCAGCCCCAGCAAAGACCTGGAGGTGTCAGAGAAGCAGCTGCGTGTGGCGTTCGATGGCGACGCTGTGCTCTTCTCAGATGAGTCGGAGCAGATCGTGAAGGCTCACGGCCTGGACATGTTCTTCGAGCACGAAAAGGCTCACGAGAACAATCCTCTGGCACAGGTAGTGGTGTGGGGCAGCCAGGAACAGCCTCTGGGGCGCAGGGGGGGTTGGACTCAGTGATCTCTGAGGTCCTCTCCAGCCTTAACGATTCTACGATCCTAAGAGGTGCATCCAGCCCCGGTGGGACTGGGAGCAGAGCTCAGTATGGAGGTCTCCAAGTGACAGCTTCCCCTTGCTCCTGCAGGGACCCCTGAAGGGCTTTCTGGAGGCCCTGGGAAAGCTACAGAAGAAGTTCTACTCCAAAGGGCTGAGGATGGAGTGCCCCATTCGCACCTACCTGGTCACAGCCCGCAGTGCTGCCAGCTCGGGCGCGCGAGCCCTAAAGACTCTGCGCAGTTGGGGCCTGGAGACGGACGAAGCGCTGTTCCTGGCTGGCGCTCCCAAGGGCCCCCTGCTGAAGAAGATCCGTCCCCACATCTTCTTTGACGATCAGATGTTCCACGTGGAGGGAGCCAAGGAGATGGGCACCGTCGCTGCCCACGTCCCCTACGGCGTCGCACAGAAGCACAGGCGGCCGCTGCAGGAGAAGCAGCCCCAGAATAGCAAATAGGGCACGGCACAGAGCTGCAAGAGGAGGAGGATGCTGAAGGCTTCCTGTCACCTCAGTGTTTTGCGGTGTCGTGACATCGTCCCCTTCCTCATGGCACCACTTCCTCGTTGGGTTGGTGTAACCCAGCAGCTGTTCTGAAGTCCCAGGTGGTTCCCAGAGCCTTTGGTTCAAAGAGTGAATGTTGAGGCTGAGCTGTTGGACTGGAGAGGGGCGAGCACAAAAAGCCCCTCCTGGAGCTTTCAACAAAGTACTGAAACAAAACCCTTTCCTGTCGTACAAACATGGAATCCTCCGGGTCGGAGAAGACCTCTGAGATCATGCAGTCCATCCACCACTACTGCCCGCTGAACCGCAGCGCCAGGCACTGCGTCCCATCTTCCCTTCAACAGCTGCAGGGGTGGTGACCCCACCACTGTTCCTGTTTCATATTTGGGAATATAGAAACAAATACATTAAAAAAAAAACAAACAACATAGGAATCCCATTTTCTGCTTTTGGAGCTTTGGACCATTGGCCCAAATTGTGCTGCCCCAGAACACCCAGAATTTGGGTGCCAAGGTTGCACCCGCAGTAAGGCAGCCAAAGCTCAGCTCTGGTGTGTGCCTTCCTGGGTCTGCAGACACATCCCTGGGGCTTAAGTTAAAGTAAAAGCAGCCCCAAAATATTAGGAACATCATTTGAAGTCCATTTATTCAAATCTGTGGAGAATTTCAGCCTTGGAGACTTAATTAAAGGATTTTTTCCCCTCTCTGAGCTGGGCCCATGGGGATGGATAATCTTTTTCTCCTCAGCTTCTTAAAGCTCTGGTGTTCCCAAAATAGACCCTGGGAGAAAGAGCCACCTCTGTGATCAGAGAGCAGGAAGGGGAATCAATGGGAGCGCTGCTCTGCGGGGTGTGAGCGTCACGTCGACGTCCCCATGTCCTGTGGCAAACGTGAGCATTGCTTTCGCATGCTTCTCTCCTTTTTGTTTGCTTGTTCTGGGAGCAGAGCATGCACCATGGGACACGGAGGGCACTCAGCATGAATTCTTTGCAGCACCTCCCTGGGATGAGGCTCTCCCTGTACATGCCTGCTTTGCTGACCTGGCAGTGGTTGTGGCCCTTCCAGCCAATCCCCAATGGGCTGACCGTGCCCTCATCGGCTCTGCAGACTGTTTTCTCGTTGCACTAAATCCTGCTTCAGCAGTGAAAAGCAAATTGCACTTTCCCCCCCTCCCTGAACACTTTCATTTTGACAGACTGTTCTGTGGCACCTGGGTGACCGAGGTCTGCAGTGCCAACAAAAACAGTCTGGAAAGAACTCTATTAATATATATGTCCATCAAAAAATCCTGTCTTCATGTGAACCACGGATGTGGGCTCTGGGTGGTGTCTCTCAGCCCTTCTTATCCTCCATTGAGCGTTTCCCAGGTGTTTCCTGAAGATCCCATCTTGGAAGCCCAGCTGCAGCATGGAAAGGGGTGGGGGAACGGCATTGCCAGAGAGTGTGTGGGGAGGGAGGTGGGGTGAAGATGGGATGGGGTGGGATGCAGTGGGGTGGGCTGTGGGCGATTGTACAGCTGCTAAAG
>PPHD01026306.1:0-11507 GCA_002909625.1 Bambusicola thoracicus
CAAAAGAGTGTCATTATTTACATGTCAAGAAGCCTCTGTCAAGGATCAAATGTGTGCTCTCAAGAAAAGTCGGTCTGTGGCTGCGTGGTAACAAGTGCTCATTTCTGATTGGAGCCACAACAATTTACTTGCAAGTCCTAAAAGGGGACCCGTGCGTTTAGGGAGCTGTGGGGAGCTTGGGAGTGAGCTGTGGCTGCGGGGGTGCGTTGGGGTTCCTGGCTGCCCACACAGCTCAAACCATGATTGTAACTGTAATGGGGTTGGTGCTGCCCAGGGGGCCCGGCTCCCACCCTGCACTGCACACGGCTCGCGGCTGTTTTGAAATGGGAACGTTCCCGAGCCATGATTTTCTCTGGCCTAATTATGGAAATTTTTTAATTAGTTGATAAGAAAGATCACTTGGAAATTGCAAGGAAAATGATTTGAGGGTAAGTCCTAATCCGTGCCCGTATCTGCCTGAAGACAGGAGCTGCTCCTTCTGCATGGAGCTCAGGGAGGGCTCGGGGAGGCACAGGTGTGGGGGGTACGCACTGCCATGGGGAGCACCGGGGGCTCCGGCAGCCACTGCCCTTTGGGACTCCACTGCCTTTGAGCCGGGATGAGCGCTGCAGAGCACAGCACAGTGCTCCTGTGTAAATGTGGCAGAGAACAGAGAGACTTTTAGGGGTTTTGTTCTGAGCCTCTCCGAGGATGAGAAGTGTGGGGCTGCTGACCTGGCTGCAGTGGCTCCTGAGGAAGGGTCTGACGGCCCTGGGGTCTGTGCTGCAGGGGAGCCCCCCGTGTGCTTGAACTGCTGCAGCAAAGCTTTAGTTGAGCAGCAGAGAGAGCCCAGCGTTGGGTGCTGATGGGCCCACACAGCCCCACTCTGCTGCTGTTTCTTGTGGGCTCAGGCAGTGACTCGTGGGTGCGGACCTTTGGTAGAGCTGCAGCCATGGCAGTGGGGCAGTGGAAGCTTTGTGCTCCCTCATCCGTCACCAGAACCATCCTCTGCTCTCTCCTTGGTCGATCTTCAAGTCACAGAGATGGAAAGGAAAAGGGAGGTGGGAAGGGCAGCTGTGAATCAATGTGCTTAAAACTCCAAAGGCTTCGCTCTGGGGCCGGTCGTGGTGCACAGGTGGTGCAGAGGATGGGACGCACTGCCCCCCCCAGCCTGGCCCTCCAGGGGCTGCCCCCGTCTGCTCCCAGCCCGCGCGGCGGCCTCATCCCCCACCAGGTGATGAACGACCCCCAGAGGGGAAGCAGTCCTGGCGGACCTCTCTGTCTGCTCCTCCTTGTGCTGAGCCGGAGGTGCCGCGGAGCTCCCCGTGCCGTGACCTCGCGCTGCGCTCCTGGGAAGCGCTCCGGGAGCAGCGCCGAGCGGCCGGCAGGAAGGC
Organism: Bambusicola thoracicus; assembly: GCA_002909625.1. NCBI lineage: Eukaryota > Metazoa > Chordata > Aves > Galliformes > Phasianidae > Bambusicola > Bambusicola thoracicus. Next base: position 1,374 of record PPHD01026306.1, read on the forward strand.
TGTTTGCTGCTTGGGAAGGGAACAACCCGAGGGCAGGTGGGGCTGCGATCCGCGAGGCTCCTGCTGAATCAAGGCCTCTTTTATTTGTGTTCTTTTGATGTGTCACTTTTTCTGTTAGTGTTCGCCGTCCGTTCCCCCTCCCGAAGCCACGCGCGGAGCAGAAAGGCGCACACAGCCCTGTTTATTTTGGTCGGGAGCGCCGCTGCTTTGCATTCGTTTGAACCGCTGGAAGCGGCTCAGCCCAGAAGATGTACTGTGTGCTACAGGGCTGAAGTTTCTTTTGAGGAACCCTGAAATGTTTACAGAGAGAGGGGAAAAACTCCCTGACAAGAGCAGCTTGTTGCTGAGCCAGCGGCTGCCGGGGGTGCGTCGGTACCGGGGGGGCACAGCTCTGCAGCGTTGGGTCCCCCAGAGCAGAGCCCACCCGTGGCCGTGCAAAGGCAAAGCCCATAAATATCCCACCTCCAAATTTTCAAGAAGTATTAGGAACTCTGCAGGCTTATTTCTGAGCATCATTACGAAAGGGCTTTAAGGGATTAATGCGTGCTCGGGTTAATCTCTGCTGCTGAGGCCCAGTGTGTGGAATGAGCACTTTGGGGGTGCTCTTGGGGGCACGAGGGGGTTCTGAGGCCACCACTCCCTGCTCCGCTCCTGTGGGGCTGTGGCCATGGCTGTGGGGGGGACATAGCAGCAGTCCCCCATCCATCCTGATGTCCCACTGCCAGCATTGCTGGGCACACCGGCCCGGCCAGCAGCTCTGCATTTCTAGGTCTGCAGATTCTCACCTCTCAATGTCAAATTTCTGTCCTCCCTGCTTTCCTGAGGAGGTAATTAGCAAGCAGGCATAATAGCAATTTAATAAGTGTGTCAAATTAGAAAGGCACTCATGGTGTATGGCATGCTGCGCCTTCAGAGGAGCCCTTCCATGAGGTAGGGATGCACCAGGCGGCTTTTATACAGGGATACAGAGAAGTCCTCTCTGTCTCTGGGTCAGTCTGCTCTTGGCAGCGTGTGGTGTGCGGGAGGTGATGGGGTCAGGGGAGGGACACGAGGTGACCCCATGGGTTGGCTCCATACTGAGTGGGGTCAGCAGCGGAGGGAATTTGGGGGATGGAAACCTGGCGATGGTCCGTGTCTGCAGGGCTGGGCTGTGTAGCTGCGCTGCCAACCCCATGGGACCCCGACCCTGGCAGCTCCTTCCTCCACACCAGGTGTAGGAGGAGCGACCCCCCTCTCCTAGGGAGGAGAATTGCCACACTCCATTATTGCCCTCAGTGCGCTTCTTGGCTGAGAGCTCCCGGGGCAGCGTGAGCTCCTAGTGAGGCAATGGATGAGTCAAAAGGATTTACAGCAAGCCAGCAGCCACCTGCACCTCGGGATGCTCATGTGAGCAGCTCCTTGCTGCAGTACGGGCACGGCACTGCCGGCAGCTGAGCCCGGAGGCGCTGGGGCTGCAGGAGTGGGGCTGTGGGATGAGGAGCAGAGCTGCCTGCATTTGACTGCTTCAGGAGTGGAAAAGCTGCTCGCTTTGTCCTTGCCGGCGTTTCCCCTCCTCCCCCCTCAAACGCTCTCTTTTTGAGGAAGGTGGTGGCACAGATGCTTGCTGCTGGCACAATGCACAATTTCCTCCTCCCATTTCACAGCAGCACCGAGAAGCAATTTCCTCCACCCTCTAACCCAGACCTGAAGAGCTTTTTCTTCTTGCTTTGGCTGCATGGTTCCTGGGCCCTGGTGGGCAGGGGGAGGACGGAGCTATGGGGCTGAGGGTCTCTTCCCAGCAGCTGAGCACAGGGAAATGTTGTGCGATGGGGACAAAGGTCCCTCTGTGCAGGATTGGGCCTCTCTCGGCCCACCCCATCCCCGGCAGCCGCTGCTCTCGGGTGTGAGTAAAGAAGTGAACAGCAGTTGGTGTGGCTGCACGCGGCCCATCAGCAGCCCCGCTCCCATCACCCATTGGGGTGCCATCACCTCTGCCCTCTGCCACCTGCTGACAGGGCATTGGAAAGGCAGAAGTATTTTAAAACATAAAACAAGTAAAATTGGGTCTTCTGGTAAGGGATTAAATGGTGCCCTCAGCTGTATTTATAGAAGGTTCAGAAGTAAATCTGTTCCCAGGCTGAATAAATATTTCACTCAGGCAGGAGAGATTTTCAGTTCATCTCTCTTGGAAAGACTCGAGTGAGGAGGGAATTGATTTTCTCCAGCTTGAACGAGGCAAGTGACTCCCAGAGCCCGGCAGGCAGCGCAGCCCCGTTACCGGTTACGGTGCGATATCACCGCGGGGAAGGCGAAAGCGGAGCGGCTGCAGGGACGGATCCGGGCGCAGTGTTGGGCACCGTCGGCACCGCTGTGGGTTGCCCCGCTCTCCTGACTTCAGGTTGCTCTGTAGCGGAGTTCCGGCTCTGGCCTGAGTCTCCAATTCGGGCACCTGGCGCTCGCGGGCATCGATTGCTGCTGAGAGAGGAGCTTTGCGCCGCGTTGGTCACAAAGCCGCTGCGGGCCGGCACCGGTGTGGCACCGAGCTGGGATGGGGGCCGTCCCACCGCCCTCTGCTTTCCCCGGCGGAGGGGTGGGGGGCACTGTGTGCCCTCTGGGGGTTTGTGCTCTGAGCTCCGTCCGCGTGGCGCTAAAAAAGGCGGTGATGAGCGCAGCGATCGCTGAGTCACCGATCGGCCGCCGCCGCTGCTGCAGTCGCCCCCTCCCCGACACCGCTGCAGAGCTGAGGGGGCACAGACTGAAGCGTTGCAGTGTTAAGAGGCTGCGGCCGATGGATGCGAAGTGCTGCTGCTGCTCGTGGGATCGTAGGATCCTTAACGTCGGAAAAGAGCCCTCTGACCCATTCCCACCGTGCCCAGATGCAAGCGGGCGCTGCTGCTGTGGGGCCGGGGGGGCTCTGCCCACGCCCCTCCCCCACGCCCAACACGGAGACCTTTCTGAGCTGAGCAGCCCTGTCGTGCTGGAGCCAGGCGCTGGTGAAAGGGCCTGTCTTCGAGCAGGAGAGAGCCATAAAGGGCCTATTTGTGTAGCTGGCTTCTTGCAATGTTTTCAGACACAGCCCTCGCATGTTTTCATAGCAGCAACGCCTCCACCTCCCGCCAGCTGCCAGCGGCACCGAGCTCAGCTCCATCCTCAGCCCTGGGTGTCCGCGGGCCACACCAGGCACTGCAGTGCCGTCCCGCTGCGCATCCGGGCAGTGCCAGCAGCAGTGCTTGGATGGATCGTGACACGTGGAGCCCCGCTCCCATCCCTGTCAGGGCTGTGCAGCGGGGAGGGCGGGCATTGGGGTTCTGCTCCGGCACACACCCCGGGCACACTTCGCACCGTGCCTTGGCTGCCTGCTCCCCTCCCATCCGTGGGGTGGCACCGTGCCCACCCGTGGCCCTTGGCCAAGGCGGGCAGTTGTCTGAAGCCCAAACATCCCAGGATGTGGCCTTGTCAGCGCCTCTGCCCGCGTCACCTCGCAGCTGTGTTCCCCCACGGTTCATTGGTGGGCAGCAATAAATGCAGAGGAGTGGGGAATGCCCGTCTCTCCTCCCGCCTCCAGTGCTGCAGTGGGGCTCTGTGTGAGATGCTACCTCTGTGCTGTGTGATGCGGCTGCATTACAGACCTGCCCCAGTTCCTTTGCCCCATGGCACCCCGTGGTGCACCCCGTGCCGGCTGCCCGCAGCCCCGTGTTTGCTGTGGGGGAAGATGAGCAACTTCTCATGAATCCATTTACAGATTCCTTTCAGACAGGAAATCTGAACCGCTCGAGCTCATTAAATAACGTTAATGGTGCTGCCCAAACAAATACTGGAGCTGCCACCAGCGTTGCCAGCCAGCATGCTTCCTCTCGGCCCTCTCAGAGCAGAGATTTCTCCATTTAATTGAACACATGTGCTTCATCCCGACACCACGACCTCTGCTACCTTGAAGGATGCTCCCAGCACTGAGATGGGGCTCCTGTGGTCCTCAGAGCCCAGCGGGGAGGACCACGGCTGCAGGAGCCCCGGGTGCTGTTTTTGGAGGCAACTGATGAGGCTCTGTGGCTCCTGCAGCCCATTTCTGCCCACTCCCTCTCAGCAGATGCGCAGCCCTGGCGCTGAGCTCCCCGCAGCCCGGCTCCTGCTGGCCCATTCCCAGCAAATGGTGGCTGTGGGGTACGTGGGGGTCTGTCCGGCACCTGAAATGAGCGCAGGGCTCCTGCGTGGGGCTCCCCAGGGGGACAGCAATGAGCCCTCCGGTCCTGCCTGCATGCAGAGCCCTGTTACTAATTGCTGCGCAGAAAGCATTTCTCATAAGTTTCTTCCACAGGCAGCAGTGAGCACAGGCTTTGATTCGGCGCTCCTTTGCCTTTCTCTCTCTCTCAGTTTTTTTCTTCCTACCCCAAATAAAGCAGCTCTTTTGATCACGTCGGGTTCAGGCTCTGTAACGAGCATCTCTGTTTGTGTTGGGCTGTCAGCAGGATAACACGACGACGCGTCTCCTCTCCATCTCGCGCACAATGAATTATTTCTTCCACCCTCTCTCTCTGTGCTGTCTCTGGGATAAATTAGCACCGCCAGGCTTAGCAGATGTGTTTCTGGTCCTCAGCCCCTCACTGACCACTGCCCAGCATCGGCCCCGCGGCTCCACTGCGGCTGCAGGAGAGTTTGTGCAGGGAGACGTCGGGCGGGCTTGAAAGCAAAGTGCTTTGCCAACTTGTTTTCTTTGCTGTGTACGAACGTGTTTGTCTGAAAGGGATGCTGTCGCATTAAATATGGAACTGCCAACTGCAGACATTAAAAAATCATGGGTCGTCCCATTTTCCTTCCTCCCACTCTAAGTTCTAAAAAAAGCCCAATAACTTTGGGGTTCCTTTCATTTGTCATCCAGGGAGGCTTCTTATGTTCCTCCCAGCAGTCGGGAGCTTCAGAGCCATCACCAGACGGTGCCACGCAGTGTCAGCAATGGGGCAGCCCTCCGTGCTGTGCTTGGCTCAGAACCCACCCAGGCTTCCTCTCCCGGCCCTTCCCCTCCAGCATTTCGGGTTCCTGGTGGGCAGCCTCCATGGGGAGTGTGGTCACAGTGGAGAGGCCCTCATGGAGTTCTCAGTTCACTTTGGCTTTGTGACGGTTGATGCAGGTCCTGCATGAGTTTAAGCTCTTCTGCATGCGTGGGATGCAGGGGGGGACTTCTGTAGGGATCTGGGCACTGTGATGCAGTCCTGGTGGTGAAATGCACAACCCAGGACCATGCAGGGTCTGCAGTCAGAAGGCAGAAGTAATGGAGGTTGCAGTGAAAGCCGCGCTCTGTGGTGGGGGCTCAGCAGTGGCAGCCGTGCAGTCGGGCTGAGCCCCGCCGTGACTTTTCCTCTAATAAAGCGTTTGCTTTGATGCGCTGATTCAGAGCTGCAGGGATTTCAGCAGATCACATTGCAAATATCTTTATTTGATACCACTGCAATGGCTGGATTTCAAATGTCACTTGCTTAGCACTATGAAATAATTAATTTGGATTGTATTACAGTAGCCTGCAAGAGCTCCGACTTCAACGGCAGCTCTCCCACGTTTGAAGCTGTACACAAACACCTAAAAACCAAACTCTGCTGCGAAATCTCATGACCCAAACGGAGGCAGAGGAGCGGACGGAGCCCGCGGGTCGCTGCGCTCGCTGCAATTCGAGGCCCCTGAGCTTTGCTTGCCGAGGCTGTGGCACAAAAGGCAGCTGTAGCAGTTTGGTTTTGGCTTTGCTGAGCGCGCCGTGTTAGCTGCTGCTCCTCCTGAGCCGAGACTTTCAAAGTTTAATGCGATAATCTGACTGTAAGTCCTGCAAAATGGTAAATCGCATCCTCCTCCAACCTGCAGCCTGCGAGAGCTGAGTGGCTTTTCCAAATCGCCCAGTTCTGGTGAGTGTGGGGGGAGCTGGAGGGGAGGGTGGGGGCCACGGGGGGGAGACAGCGGGCGCACGGCACTGAGTGCAGCCGGAGCCCCGCAGTGTGCCCGCTGCCCAATGGGGATGTTGCCATATTGCACAGGCAGTGCCTGGATTTAATTTGGGGGGATTTGGGTAAAGTAACAAAGTAAATTGTCTGTGACCTCGGAGAGGCAGCGAGGAGCAGCTCAGCTCAGCCCAGCCCTGCGGCGGCTGCGTCGGGTTGCGCTCCCTGCTCTATTTTAAGAGGGAGCAGCACAGCAGCAGAGCTGTCTGCCAGCCCAGCTCCTCTCCAGCAGCAGCAGACGGACGGAGGGCAGCTGTGCTGCTGCCCTGGCAGAACGCTGCGGATCTCTGCCCCGTACCAACCTGTGCCCACACCGCTGCTCACAGCTGCTCCTGGGCAGCTTCGTGCCCTCCCTTTGCTGCAGCATCCTGTATGGGTACAATGCCAGCACTGCAGCCATCCCAGGGTCCTGCCCGGCCGCTCTGCTCCCGCCGTGCCCCACTGCCAGGGCTGAGTCAGCCGCTAAATAAAGGCTTGGGAACTTGGGGTGGAAACATAGCAAGGACTGCAGAGGGACCTCTGACAGCAGCACAGTGTTCATGTGTGTACTGAGTGCCTGTGGTTTAAGTGTGCACTTTTGTGGAGGACGTGACTTGTCGCGTAGATGCCCTCCATGGCACCAGGTGTGCCACCGCGCTGCTGCACGGCTGCGTGGGGCGGAGCAGAGCCTCGGCTCCCATGGGTGCAGCATCCACAGCTCTGCCCTGAAGAAACCCCAAAGGATTTCGTGATCCTGAAAGTCCCGTGCCAGGAATTCCTTGGCCAGGAGGGCGGCAGCCGGGTGCGATGATGAATGGCTCTCTTCAATCTTTCCTCTCCTGCTGCTCTCTTACGCGGTGCGAACAGTTACAGCTAAACCCCGGGGACACGAGGTCAGGTCTGCGCGGGTGCCGCCTTCTGCTTTTACCCACACTGCTGGGAGTGGGTGGGGGGCACCTCTGGGATCCATGGCAGGCATGGATGAGCCCCCGGGCCCAGGCAGGCACAGGAGCAAAGCGCTGTGTGCTCACCTCACCTAATTCATTCCAAAAAAGAATGACCCCCAGTGCTTTCCCCGCACATCTCTCTTTGCCCCACTGCTGTCCCTGGTGAAGCCGATGAATCAGCTTGATGCAGACACTGAGCACAAACTGCACGACCCCAGGAGAGGAAAGCGGTGCTCCCTGTTTGTTTCCCAGGGCAGGTGGGCACGTCCTGCAGTGCTGCTGTGGGATGGCTGTGTGTTTCCTGCCCACGTCCCCATTGCTCGGGCTCCGGCTGTCCTTGGGAGCAGGGCCGGGATGTGCTGAGTCAGGGAATGCACCGCGTTAATGATGCCAGTGTGTAAATGGGAGGACAGGCGCTGGGATGTCCCACTGCCCTTCAGTGTGTGGGGATGGGACTGGGGGCTGTGAGGGCTGTCTGACGGTGGGGGGCAGCTGGGTGGGGGGGGTCAGATGGGTGGAGGATCCCCCGTGTGCCCCGTGCCAGCAGCCGTCCCCAGGCTCAGAGTAATCCTTGCTTTGACAAGCAATGGTTTATGTGCTGATCCCAAAACATGCCCCGCCCCGGCATTAGCAGAACATATGCTGGGTGTGTGGGGAGGGTCGGGGGGTGGTTTTATGCCACGTTATGAAATGTTGAGTATGATGTGAGCATGGCGAGGGCTCTCTGTGATCAGATCCCATCTGCTCAGCCCATCGCCTGGGCTGTCCGAGCATCTCCGTGCTGGCAGCTCTGCTGCACTCTGCCTTCCCATGGCAGGGCACGGCTGGCTGCCCCCCGCCCTGAGCCTGGCACCACCCGATGGAGCTGCCGGGGGCATTGTCAAGGTCTGACCTTCGAGACAGCCCAGGAAGCTTCCCCGTCTCCTCATTCACAAATAGAGCTGATGTCAGGTGCAGTCGCCCCGCCGTTGGCTCAAGGTAACTCCCCCAGCGACACCCCCTGCCAGTTGGCACCTGCTGTCCCGCGTGACGCCCAGGGCCGTGCGGAACTTGCTGAGAGCAGGCACTGAGCTGCCGGTGCTCACGCAGGCACTGAGCTGCTGATGAGGGCTGATTTAGTGGTGATCGAACGGCACACGAGGCGTTCCTCGGAACCCGAGCCAAGCGCTGGGAGCACAGCGGGCAGCGCCGGGGCGGCCGCGCACACAAAGCAATTGGACAGCGAGCAGCCGTGTGGGGCCGGGCTGTGGCTTCAGCCAGGTAAGGGCTGGCACGGGGTGGGCAGCACACTGCCTTGTCCTGAGCATGGGGCGCCCCCAGGGCACGGGACTGCGGCACAACTTTGGCTCCAGGTGTGAGCTGAGCACCACTGAGTGGGCACTGAAACCGAGGAACGCAAACGTGATGCTGGGTAAAGGGCTGTGGTGTTTCCTGGCTTTCCTGCACATCTTTGCAAAACCGAGTGGGGCAATCGCAAACAAGGCTGTTGCTTGCGGGGGGGTTCGGTGACAGCTGTTAGGGTGACTTTCATGCTAATTGTTCTATTTCTGTTGCTTTTATTCAGTATTATATGCCGTCAAGCACAGATAAAGTGGATTCAAGGTTATGAAATCATGGGAACTCAGATCGGATTTTTGTTTCCTTGCTCTTAGCAAATTCACCCAGGCTTCAGGGTGAGGGGCTCTGCTGCTCTGACCCAGCGCTGCTGGGTGGGTCCGACCTCGGGTGCCGTTCGGCTCCATAGCAGATGTGCTTTTACTGAGGCTGTGGCTGTGCCTGTGGTGTCGGTTGTGCTCGGGCCCCACAGAACCACTGTGGGATGCAGGAAGGAGCCTGGTGTAGGGGAATGGCCTGAACCACTGATTGAGCACCTGGGGAAGGACCCGGTCAGCCCTGGGAGCACAGGTGAAGGCAATTCAGCTGTGTGATCAGAAGGGGTGGAGCTGCACCTCTCTTAGACCCCACTGAAGGGCTGATTCCCACTGGGGAAGTTTCTGGTTGGAGACCCTTTCCTTGTGAACATGGATCTTCAGCGATGAGTGAGCCAAACTATTACTCTCTCAGTGACAACCCATGTAGTTGCTTTCCTGTGTGCAAGGCTTGCTTCCTTGTGCTGTGGAGGAGTAATTCTGGAGGTTTCAGGAGGTCCCAGCGCAGTGGGTGGGTGACGACATCTCTGCCACGTGCCCTGGGCTACAGCTCCTAACGTGTCACTGCTGTGCAGCTGCTGCTCCTTCTGCCTGGGGAGCACCCGTGAGGTGCTGGAGGGGGTGTCCAGGCCTGGAGCTCCACATCCAGCTGTCCCTGGGCAGTGCCCATGCATGCAGAACAGCAGCTGTGTGTTGGTGCAGCCCTTGCTTTCCTGTGCCTGTGAGCCTGTGAGGGAATTCATATTTTTGGAAGTTTGGGCCCTGTTTGTGAGCACACCTGGAGGACCAAGGAGGTGCTGTTGCTCTGAGGTCCAACCAAAACACACCGGCATGCTCCCGATGGACGGCACAGAGCTGGCAGCATCACCATGCTCAGACCCAGCTGCTCCGGCTTGCAGTGCTGGAACAGCTGAGGGTGCGGGGAAGAAGTCAATGGCAGAGCGGTGCAATGGGATGGAGAGGATGGGAGCTTTATTGCACTGCCTGCTCCAGCCCTTCATTTCCATACATTTCACCCATCATTAAATCCCAAATCAATACAATGGGGATTGGCTTTGCTGCGAGGTGCAGCGGCAGCTTGCAAGTGCACCTGGGCTTGCTGCTGGGGGGAAATTGGTGGTGGTGGGGAAGAGTGAGCTGTGTGGGGCTGAGCTGTGTGCTCAGTGCCTGCAAGGTGTCTGCAGCACGTAAACAGTGTGACCCGGCTCAGCACTGCTCTGCTCCATAATTTCTCTTCTGCCCCATCAATGCCCTTTGGGATGGAAGTGGGTCCTGCTGGCTATAGAACAGCAGTTCCTGTTTCAGACATTTAATGTCTGGATTTCAGTTATTTAATGTCCGTCGCCGCTTTACAGCCTTTTACAACACATGTTTATGGCATTGTTAAGAAAGGAGAGGGAGAGACCCGAGGTTACGGGCTGTGGTACGGGCGCATAAAGATGACCCTAAGATAATAAAACAGCAGCACAGCTGTGTGCCTGCAGTCTGCCGCACCGCTTGGGCTGAGGGATGGAGTCAGAGCACCGTGACTTATGGGAGGTTTGTTGTTCCAAATGACTGCAAGCAATTAAAAAATGATAAAAATTAGGATGATGAGGG
>PPHD01026307.1:0-11507 GCA_002909625.1 Bambusicola thoracicus
GTGCATAAGCACAATTTCTGCAGGATTGTGTCCTAGGTTACACTAAATACAGAGTTGTAATAGAAGCGTGTACATGGTTAGTTGCTCAAACTTCTCTAACTACACAAGCAATTAGAACTGTGGAATGTGTTCTGACAAAATTGTCATTCTGATAATTTTTGTCCTTTGCAAATTAATGTTTTCTCAGATGATGTAGTTTTCATGAGGTGATAGCCTGAATATATGCTATGACTCTGAACATCTGTCCAACCTTGGGTTTGTAATTGAAAACATAAATAGCCAGACTCTGAGAAACATTAAACATAGAGCTTTTTTAAACTTAAATCATTCAATTCCCAGTGCTGACTGTCATTAAATTATGACGTGGAAAGAACTTTTTTTTTTTTTTTAAACATGATTTTAAGTGGATGAATAATTATTACATTGCAATTCAGCAAATGAAAATTATCACCTTTCATAGGTGACAGGTACATAGCAAAGGTTGTAAATAATATATTTGTACTGCATTTACAAATCTTTTCAACCCATTAACTTGCATATGAAGCTTGCCAGTCAATGATTACAGGTTCTTTAAAATGAGTTTGGAAAATTAATTCATCAAAATTCTAAAGTGTTTTCTTCTGCTAAGAGATATGCTACTGGTATGAGGGCTGCTCCATAAGTACTTCCTCCTATTTCATGATTTTGGCTCTCCATGTCAGAGGTGGATGTTGGTGTTACGGCAGTGGAGATTGAACCTTCTCACCAATATCCCATTACATTTTGTTGCTATGCAACAGATGGCAGTGGAGGAGCAGTCTGAAAAAATAAAGTCTGACATGGAAGTGCAAATTTTAAGCAAAAGTGTGTAATTCAGTTCATCCATGTGGAAGAAGTGGCACCCACTGACATTCACTGACACTTGCTGAACACTTATGGAGACCAACCAGTGGATGTGAGCACGGTGAGGTGGTAGGAGGTGCATTTCTGCAGTGATGCTTGTGACAGTGGGTTACGTTCTCCAGTGCAGATTTATACAAGCGCAGTATGTGGACTGTTGTTAATTGCTGGAGAAACTGCATAGTTGATGATGGTGACTGTTGAGTATTTTGTAGCTGAGAATTTGCTCTATTGAATAGTATTATTGTGTCCTTTGTATCTGTTGTTGTTCTTATGGAAATAAATAGGAGGCATTACTTTCAGAGCAGCCTATGTAACATCAGTAAGATAATACAGGAGACAGGTTTTTTACACACAGCATGGACAGAATAATCCCTGGATCCAAAGACGTGTAGTCACTGCAAACTTATCAAATTAGATCTCACAGCTGAGACTTAATGTGTCCCAGCATATGGCTAGTAGGGGAATAAAAAAAAAACCAAAATTCACTCAGAAGAATTTTTTGAAAAAAAGTTTGAAGTGGATGTGCTGACAAGGTGCTCTGTGGAAAAGAATTGTTGGTTTAGTAACTTGGCTTCTGGGCCACATAGTTACATATTCAAATAGACACACAAAGCCATAGCAAAGGTCTCTCACACTTGACACATAGTGATTACTCAGGGATAATGTACGTGTCACTCCATACATGATAGGCACATTTGATTAATACATATTGGAACAGTGGTATAAAAGTTAGAATGCCTGTTATCTTTAATAGGAGAGCAAGATTTAGCTTCTCTGTCTCCTGTCTTCTCTTACATTAAAAAATAATGTTATGATTAATGAGTAGTGACATGCTTCATATTTTTTCTTGTTCGTAAAAATCTTTGCTGGCAACTTATCTGAACTAAGTAAAGGATATATTTTAGCGGAATATGGAGGTCTACATGAGGGATTTTATTTCCTTAATGAGTGTAAAATTATGGTGGTTTTTTATTATATGTTTATATACGCTTATCTTTTTTTTTTCTTTTTTTTTAATTCCATCTCTTAGGACCCTGCCTTCCTAATCCATGTCATAATGGTGGGATGTGTGAAATTAGTGAAGCGTACCGAGGCGACACATTCATAGGATATGTTTGTAAATGTCCAGAAGGTTTTAATGGGATTCACTGCCAGCACAGTAAGTTCCACATGGTAACTTTTAAGTATTTATGGACAGAAGCCTTTTTATTAGCTTGCAGTCTTGAGGGTCAACATTCCATCTCACTTTCTTTAATCTTTTATCCTTTATTTTGTGATCAAGCTAATACCATTGAATACTGTTACTACCTTCAGAAAATGGTGTTATTATTTCCAACTTACTCAACATAAGAGTGAATGTTTTATGTACATCATAAAATATCGTAATGAATGCAACTGCATATATCGTGGCTTTAATAGGAGGCAGTCTTTTCTGTTGGAAGTGTCTGTGCATTTGTTTTGATTTGTGGTATGTAAATGTGGAAAGGATGACTGAGAAAAAAATTGTGTGTAAGTGCACATTCTTCATCTTTCCTTACCTATGTATTTATAAATTAAAAATAAACGCCTTGAATCGCGATATCTAAATCTAAGGGTAGAAGTTCCAAACTTAAATAGAGTTTATATTTAATCACATTTTAAATGCAATCTCCGGACATCTTTTTTTCCTTATAATTTATGTGGAGAGTTTCTCCTACTTTCAGATTAGATTGTTAATCAAAAGATTATGCAGTTACAGAACTGAAAAGTAGCAATATAAAAAAGAAAAAAAGCACTGTCAAGTTTTGATATTCACTCACATGAGCAATGAGTTCACAGTGTAATCATGATAGCAAACGATTGCCTGCCTTTAAACTGTGTAGCCAGGAGTTCAGCAGTCTTCAGAACAGGAAAGGAGGCACAATTATGTCTGACTGTAACTCAAGGTTGTACCAGCTTGCAATTTTCACCTGGGCTAAATTGTGAGTGCAGTACTTTGTTCTTCCTGACCTTTGACATCTGCATGTATTTTACAAGAGTCTGCTGTCTGATAAGTGAAGAAAAAGCCATTAGAGTGTGGCAAGATGAGAAGTATATCATCCCTTGTGACTGCACTTGGTAAAGGTAGACCAGTTTCTGTGTGCCGTTGATGTCCAAGTCGTATGAAAGAACATCATCGTGTGGCCTAATGTTCTCAGGCACACTCCATCATAAGAATAGGCTCATAGTCAACACATGCTGTAGTGTGTAGTGTTCTACTACCTTTAAATGTCGAAGAGGTGACCTTTGTTAAGGATGTCATGAAGTGAATAACACCACAAATTTTCACCAAGCAAAATGAATGCTTTAGCCTGTTCTGTCTGAAAAAATTCATATATTACCTACTTGATGAAAAAAAAAAAATATGCAGTAGCGAATTACGAGATTAATCGTAGCTGTTTACTGGCTCCCTATATCCTTTTAAAAATAGTCAAACGTATAACAATTAGCTACTGTTATCCTCCTGATAATCAGCAAAGTACATTTACACTAATTTGAGAATAAAGCAGAGTTCTCACATGGGTGATTCAAATTCACCAGGAGGAGAAGACAGCAGCTAATGGGATTTCCAATAGGATAAATTTATGTGAAAAGTTAGTCTTAGGGGGAGAATGAAATTCAGTCTTTTTCAGAGAGTCTGATTTAGGATGTGGTAATAAACCGTATGCAATATATAGATGTTCAGGGTGTCTCTAAGGATGTCAGCTATGAGAAGCAGAAGAGAACATGACTTTAATAAGGAAGAATCTGACTTCCAGTGGTGCATTTAATGTAACTCTTTAATATGATATCTCTTTAGCTTAATTCATGAAGTTCCTTTTATATGAGTTCCTCTACTTCATAAAGTTCAGCAGTTCAGTTCTGAATTCATTCTAAATCAAACAAGAAGTCTGTCAAACTAGATCCATCATTAAAATGACCTCACTGAAAGACATGTATCTTCATCTAAATTGTTAAGATATCCAGAAATCTGTTACACTCCCTTGTGCAAGGTTTCTTTTATCTCAGACTTTTTCATGTCTAAGATTCTGTTGGTAAATCAGTTAAGTGACTGATTTTTCAATCAGGATACGTTCCCAAAGCTGGTATTCCAACATTCTTACCAACAAACATCTTGTCAATATTTCTGCAGTTCCTTGACCTTTTACCCACATAAATAATTAATACATAAATTATGAAGTAGATCATTAGCAAGATCACCGATTTCATAGTATAGATTTATTGCAAAAACAATATTAATTGTGAGTGGTTATCTATTCCTCAGTGGTAAGAAGTCTCACAAGGATAGGATAGTAAAGACTACATTCGTTTTAACCTGGGGAGATTTTTATGGAGACACATAAGAGGCTGCTTCTGTATGACAGTCTGGCTTCCAAACAAGCTGTTGACAGTAACTAGTGACAAGGAGAGAGGAATTTGCAAAAACTTGCTTGAGGCAAGAAGGCAAGTCTTCCTATGGTCTTTCTACACTAAGAAAGCAGTTCTTCCAGAGAGTAGCTCAGAGCACTTTAATTCCTGAAAATAGCATAAAACTCATGCCCAGCAGGACTGGGGTGTATTCCTTGAGTGTGATGCTCATTTTTAAGAACAGCAGTTAATGTGTTCTTCAGGATCATGCTGACTGAAAGATAAGTTGCAAGCTTATTGTGGTAATGTTTTGGTAGCAGGGGGCAGCAGGAGTGGTCTGTGTGAGCAGAGCCCAGCAGTGCCCCATGTCAGAACAGAACAGCTACAGCTGCTCCAACAGGGACCCACCACTGCCAGAGCTGAGCCCTGAGCAGTGCTGGGTGTGCTCTGGGAGAGCAGAGTTAAAGGAGGAAACACCACTGTGTGACAGCAGCTGGGAGAGAGGGGTGAGGAATGGGAGAGAGGCAGCCCTACAGGTATCAAGGTCAGGGCAGGAGCAGAGCAAGAGGTGCTCCAGGCAGCAGCTCCCTGCATCCCAGGAGAGGCCCATGGAGGAGCAGGCTGTCCGGGAGAGCCAGGGGAGCTGCCGCCTGTGGGCATGGCGCTGGAGCAGTGCCTGAAACATGGACCCTGCGTTACAGAACTGTGCTGGGGAGAGCTTGGAAAGCTGCAGCCATGTGCCATGTGAGATCAGTTCAGGAAGGACAGCATCCTGTGACAGGCTCCACACTGAGCAGTGGCAGAGACTGACCATGAAGGACTAGCAGAGATGAAGTGTGAAATAGATTAATTATATACATACTTAAAAAAACAAACACACACAAAAACCACAAAATGGAGTAATACAGGAGAGCTTCCCAAAAGTAATGCTGCTTGTTTTACTAAATTGGCCCATGACATCAGATGCGGATGTTGGTGGTATGGCAGTACCACCTTCTCACCAATATTCCATTACGTTTTGTTGCTGTGTGACAGACAGCAGCAGAGGGGTAATGAATCACAGAATCAGAGAATTTATTTGGGTTGGAAGGGACCCATAAAAGGTCATCTAGTCCAACACTCTTGCAGGGAACATAGACATCTATAGCTAGATTGAAGTGTGTATGAGGCAAAGGTGTGTCATTGAATTCCCACATGGGGAAAAAAATGCATCTATTCATCTTCACTTGCTGAACACTTATGGAGACCAAACAGGGCATGTAGCATAGTGAGCTATTCCAGCAGTGGTTACAGAGGCAGTGGTTAACCTCTGCTGATACAGATTGTTATGAGTGCAGCATGCAGGCTCGTGTTCATCTCTGGCAGAAATGCATAGCTAATGGTTGTGACTATGCAGAAGAATAGTGTTCTGTAGCTGAGAATTTGCTCTATCAAATTGTGTTATTGTGTTCTTTGTTTCTGTTGTAGGTTCTGTGGAAAGAAATAGGTTGCATTACTTTCAAAGCAATCTATGTAGATAACATGCAATATTATGATTATCAACAAAATATGTCGAAGTCTGTCTACCATTCAACAAACTGAAATAACAGGGAGGTCCAACCTCAAAAAAACAAAGTTTGAAACAACAGAGAGTTCAGATTTAAGTATTTGGTTTGTTACTTCACATTCTATTGATGATTAATGCTTCCAGACATTACTAAATGCCTTGCACTCTAAGACGATTAAAGCTTATTAAACAAAATGTAAGAAAGCTTTTCGTAGCATTTTTCCTGCATTCTCTGCTTTCTGTCTCCACAGTCTGAATGGTTTGTGGTGTTCGCAGCTGCACGTTAATGTGTGGAACTGCACAGCTGGAGTGGAGGGGCTTGTGGCAGAGCATCAGCTCACATTTTAGTAGTATGTTGAGGCATCATTCCAAGTATGGATAGAGTACTGGCTCTTCGTGCAGGGCTGCAACTGGAAAGGCCAGTTGTCATGAATCTGGCCTAGCTGAGATCATGCATAATCTACACCTTCAGTTTAGTAACAAGTTCAAGTTGAGGAACCTGCACATTTACTGGGGAAGATATATGTTTGTGGAAGCTGGAGAACACCCTGTGGCATGGATTTTTTTTTTTTGTTGTAATGAGCGGGTACTCTTTCTAAACCACTTCCACCTGCAATTTGGTGGTAGATCTGTCCAGAATCTATTCCCACAGGCGGTTTGCATGCAGCTGTCTTTTTATGGAGGCTAAAACCAATTGTATCCTGCACAGATGCAGCTTGTTCCAAGCCAGAAGCATCTTGAGCCATCTGGGCAAATTTAACACACTAGGTCCAATGCAGATACGTCATACAAGATGTACATCCTGTGCTTCTACTGATAAACACTCACTGTGACTTCTCTTGCAATATAAGTTTAGGCTTAGGGAATTCTAAATCTAACTGAGGTATTTGTTTTTATTTTTGTGAGTTTTGTTATTGTTGTTGAAAATGACTGCACGGTTTTAGTAAGTTATATTATACAAAATAGTAATAATACACTACATTATATATTGGAAGTAAGTTGCTTGTACAAGTATGTTGTAAGTAACATACACATCTAAGCATTATTTAGCTGAATTCTGAAAACTATTTCCAGGTCTGAATAGTTGCTTAGATGAGAAATGAAAAAGGGTAGATATGCTGTTTCTTTTTCAGTAATCTAGAATTTTGTGTAGTTAGAATGTAAGAGAAATCAAGTTGTTTGAAAGATATCTATAAGATATCACCAGTGAAGAATTAAAAAAGCCTGTAGCCAGTAATTACTGTTGGAGGAAAAGTCAATCAAACATTGTTCTTAAAATGGAAACTACGTAAGGGAGCAAAATGTGGAGTATGGAAAAGTCATAAGCAGTGGGTGTAACAGCAGCATTGCCGGAGGTGACTGTTGCATTCCTGGTAGTCCAGTAAAACTTGTGTGTGAAACTGCCTGGAAAAAAAAAAAAAGAAGCTGTTAGTTGAGATGCATGTTGATACAGTTGTCAACTGAAAGCAGAAGAAGATCTGATGAATCTCCTTACAACAAATGTGTTATCAGACTGAACAAGAGTGACAAGAGGTTTGGGGCTGTTAGAACTTGGAGTTCTGTTTTGCCTTAAATCCCAGTCAGTATCTTGGTTTAAAGCAGTAGGAGAGTTAAGAACACTAACCAAAGCCTGGAAAACAAGCAAACAAACATTAAATCTCAGGAAACGGGCCAACAATTGGTACTTCGTAGGAAGGATCAGGACGCACTGCCATGAAGACAGAGCATAGCTTATCCCCTACGTAAAGATTTCAGTTTATTCTGTGACAATCAGAGACTGGCTTAAACTCTCAGGTAGGAATTACAATACTCCTTCCAATTTTCTTTAATTCCTGTTGACGTCAGTTGTGTAGTATTACTTATTCTTCTTATTCATACAAACTTGCAATATCTTTTTTTATTTCTTCCTATTGAACGTCTGACCTCAACAATATCCTGATACACTAACTCCATGTCTTTCAGGGTCTTAAGTTATCTCTTTCTTTGTGTGTTATGCAAGTAGTAGAAAAGAAGATTCTTAGTGCCTTCTGTAAACCACTTACTGTTTTGCAGACATTTGTCATATTACCACCAGACTGTTTTCTATTCAAACAGTTTGAATTGTTTCTCTTTCTATTTCGTAAGTTTTTGCAGGAGTTTTAAATGGTTTCTCTGTGGCCTTCTTAAAGCCGTCTTTGTTATGTGATGGATTTTACTGACACAGCAACCCCTACCGAAGAAAAAGCTGTACCATTTATTGGGTAGAACATTCTTACAGTGCTTTCTATGTTCTTTATCTTTCATTTTGTTGTATGTTTAGTTTTTTTCATTTTAACCCAGGCTGGATGTTGAGCTTGACTTTTATTAAGCCTCCTTATTTGATGCCTAAGTTTCTTTTATAAGATATGATAGTGGGAGGAAAGGAGATATTCCCAATAGCTTTTACATTTTATGGGGATACTGGTCAGAGCAGTGAGATTCTTAGGACCTATAGACTGGCTGTACTATGCAATGACTGGTACTTCCAAAGAGATGTGTACTTCTGTGCTATAAAAGTCGCTTCAACTGCCAGTACCCATTATAAGCATCTTTCGCAGGAGGGTATATATCTCTTCTCCTAATTACTGTCTTTCTTAAGGATTGCTATTATTTCACATGGAAAGAAACTGGTGTTCCAAAAATGCATGCACTGGTGCTTTATTGTCAAAGAAATTTAGTTTGTTCATGTCTTGCATTAAAAAGATAGCGTGTGAAACATATTTTGTTCATACAGGTTCCCCTTTATATTTGAATTAATAATAAAGTCTGGATACTGAATACTGAAATACTGAACTCTTTCAGTAATAGTTGTCTCATTGTAATGTCAACTTTATACATTTCCTCTTTTATAATATAAATATAATATCCTCTTTCAGCATGAGAATAACTGTTCATATTCCCTAATACACTACAGCAAATACTAGCAATGAGTATTGCTAAAACTGCATTCAAACGCATCTGCAAAAAAGCCCACACAGATTCCCTTTTACATATTCAATAACTAGATTGCTTCTTTTAAAACAGTCTTACATGGCTTCATGAAATGGGAATGTGAAGGAGTGTATTATGTTTATATATTCTGTTGAAGTCATTATGCACCAGAGAAATACTACAGGAAAATGATGAGTAGTTTGAAGAATTACAGGCAGCTTTTTAATAGCAGAGAGGGAACTGGACACTGTGATTCATCTGGTCCCCACCACTCCTTTTCATGTGTTTTTCCTACAACAATTTGTGTTTGGAGTTTATATTTCTGAAATATCCTATACTTAAACAGATTTCATATAAAGGCCTGATGATGCACTCATCATTCAAATTTCAATTTACATCAGTTGAAATTTTTATTCACTGAAAAGAGCAATGAGTATAATATCTCATGTTATAACAAATCTTTCTAATTTACTACTGCATTTTTCCATGCGGTATGTACTGTATAAATATTTTCAGTTTCCTTCAAGATTATGCATCCAAACAAGCAAAAGCTATTATACAGTACCTCAGTGACATTTTATTATTTGGTGTTCTTTTTTTCTTGTGCTCCCATTCACACTTAGAAAAATAGCATGTGCATTTCAGTTGTTACATAGGTGATACAGTATTGTTGTCATCACAGGAGAGTACCATGTTGAAGCTGATATTCTTTCCTTTTCAGAACTCAAGTGAGGAAAATGTGCATTTCCTTCTACTTCACATTTATTTCCAAAATCCAATACTTTAGTTTGGGCAGCTTTCTGGAAGTGTGGCTAGTAATCACGACACTATCCTTGCAAGTATTTGATATCAGAAGACTCTTCTAAGGAAAACATACTTCAAATGGAAAAATTAGAAGATCTAAACTCATTGCATTTGTTAATGTAGTCCTATTAATAATCTTACCAATATTAATTTCAGTGATTGCAGATTCTTACCTTCAAGTTTGTCAGCTTGTAAAGTAGTATACTTCTTGAGTAAGCCTACTTACCAACTGTCTGTATGACCCCATCTTTCTAACAGTGATAGAATGATTACTGTTGGGAGCAATGTCCTTGGCTTTCTGCATGGTTAGAAGCCGTTTTCTGAAAGCTTTGAACATGTGTACTTTGATAGAGCCTTGAAATGCTAAGTGACATATGGTACTATGTTGCAAATTGTCAATTGCACAACATTTCTTTAAGAAATCACCAAAATAAGCTCTTGAGACTGTGTTAGCTATATTATTATACCTATAGAGAATTATTTTTGCAATTTATTAATATTTGCAACTCTGAACTAATAGATGATGCAGATAAGTGGCAAGAGAATTATGGAAAGTTAGAGGAAAAGGACAAGAAACTTGGAGATGAGGATATCATCAGTTCTTTCTTCTTTCTCTCTACTTTTCATGCCCATTATAAGACAGTTTCAGCAATTGTGATGGTTTAGGATCAGCGGCAGCTTTAAAAGGAGGTTTGCTTTCAGTCGCCACTGCAGTCACAGATTCTTTACAGAGATACCAGAACATTTGTTTGAGGAAGATAATGAAGATAAATGAAATCTTGAAATGAGATCTTATTATCTATAAAGGCAAAACTTACAATTTTGTCACAGAGTGGTATAGTCTGATCCATCTTTGTAGGAGGCAGCTGTTAGAAAACAAAGATGAGTTCTGTCATTTAAGTATTTTTTTTATTATTTTTCAATTTTGCTCTGCTGCATGAGCTACTGTGCTGAACCATCTGTGTGTGTAGGCTTGTCAGAGAGGAAGAATGAAAATATTGTATATGTATTATGAACATAGAATTGTGCAGTTCTCTGTATAGAATATTCGTATTTCCATTGTTCATTGAACTAGTTGAAAACTTTATGACACACTTTAATATTTGTCATTTGAATAATTCACATGGCACTCCAAATGACTGTGCTAGAAATTAAAAATAGGGAAAAGAAAGAGGGAGGATCTAGTGGTCTTTTTATACTATGGACTCAGTGAAGAGTTTGAAGAAGGCAAAGAGTACTTTAGCTTCTCTTTCGAAATTTTAAGTCGTCATTATTCATGTGAATCACTTCTGAGATCACTGAGTTTATTTGTGAATAAATAATATACAGATGGAAAGGAGAATATTTTTAGGCTGATTACCTCTGAGTTTGAAACATGGAAAAAACAATGCTTATACTTGAAATGCAATATATGAAGATAATATTCTAATAGTATATGCCAATTTGCATTACAAACATATTCCCTTTGTATTTATGAGCTATCTCAAGGAAAACTCATGGTGCCATCACATTTACATATGAATACTCAGGATATTCTTCTATCTTGCATTTATTCTGATGCATTAAATATCACAATTATTTTTGTAGGACTTATGATGAGTGTTTTAGTTTAGGAGTGCACTTAAAAAAAAAAATCTTTCTCATCTCCACTTGGTATGCTTTGCTTCATGTGACAACGTGGTCTCAGAGCACAAGAATTGGATCCCTTTGAGATGAAAATAATCTCAAATAAAATAATCAGATAGTCTAAAATTCCTCATGTTGCACACCAGGAATTGATATGAAACATTTCAGCAAGAAAAGTCCACTCAATTCAGTCTGCACACACAACGTAGAACTTGTGCAGAGACCATATTCCTGCGGTACAGCAGACTTTATGTCCTCCACTCTAATCATCATAGCCTACAAATACAGTGCCGTATGGCCATACTACTTTCAAATGCAGTGTCTCTGCGTGAGT
>PPHD01026308.1:0-11507 GCA_002909625.1 Bambusicola thoracicus
TGGGCACTGGGATGGGCTGGCCAGGGAGTCATTGTTCCCTTCCCTTTCCCTGGGGTCTAGCAGTTGGTTACATTACAAAAAAGTTCCAGATTCCACTTCCTTGAATGTAAGACAGGGCAGTTGGCGTGGCTATGAAGAAAAGGGGAATCTATTTGGAAGACCACGTAAGAAGCAGAAGTAAGGATATGTGAAGAGGATGCACATGCAAGACAGGCATGGGCATATCTTTCAGAGATAGCATGCATGTCCTTCCTGAGTGTGGATATGTTTCAGAGGGCCTGGATGCTGTTGCAAGCACATGGGACTGTGCAAAATGGCTCCAGATCAGTGGGTCACCCATCAGCTGCTAAGTCCTGCCACTCTGGGTTTGCTATTCTTTTACTGAGAATTGCTGTAGCCATACCGGGAAGGTAGAAAAGCAGAGAAGAGCACTAAGTGGGAAATGAGCAAGTGTCACAAAACAAAATCAATAGCCTGGAGCCAAAGCTGTTTCTCTCCCTTTCCTGTCTCTGATTTGTGTGCACGCATGTGTGTGTAACTGCAGGGTGTCTTTACCTCCTCCATTCCCTTCTTTCCCCGCCAATGCAAACGTTGCAGAGCATGATAATGAAAGCTGGTGTCCAAGCCACCAGACAAGCCCATCACTGCAATCAGAGCAACTGCGAGAGATTGCAGCCTGTGGGCTCATCAAGCTGTCCTGATGCTGGCCAGCCTCATGCACATGAAGATGCCAATCTCGCCTCTCTCCCGTTCCTCCTCCTCCTCTTTGGCAGCCCAGTCTCCTCACCCTCCTCCCACTGCCATGCTCCCCTCCTGCCCTCCCCCTCTGCTCGTCCATGCACAGCACCAGGAACGCCAGCCCGGGCCACATCCCAGCCGCTGTCTCTTAACGATTCTGATAGAAAATGCCCAGCAGGCTGAATCTTTCCTAGAAAAGCAAGGGGAGGTCGGAAGGCATATGGTTGCTGTCCTCTGAGCTCCGGGTGACAAGGTCTGTGATGCTGCATCCTTCCCAGGCAGAAAAGGGAAAAAAAAGAGAGAGAGAAAGAGAGAAATATCGCCTACTCGGGCTTTGGGAAATCACAGGCTGCTCCCTGCAGTAAGCAAACCTCCCTGACCCCATGACGCACTGCTGGGCGCGTATCACACCACGCTGGCAGAACAGAGGCTGGCACTGTCCTAAAACTGGAATTTAAAAATGCACAGAGACTGAAATCTCTCGGTATCCTTTAGTAGAGACATGGTCTGCTCTACCCTTGGGAAAGAGCAAACACCTGGCTGCCTCTCCTCCTTGGCCTAGAATCACAAGTTTTAGCACATTTAGGGCCAAAGACAGCAGAATATCCCTGTATCTTTGCAGCTCCTGTTGCCATTACTGGCAGACAATTTGTCTGGTTCTGCTCACATTGTGACTTAAAACCCAGCCGGAACCAACAATTACCTGGCGGTCCATGCAGCGAGGTGGGCTGAATGTCTGTGCTGTGGTTTGTGGAGAACAGATCACCACCTATGGGGAGGTAAAGGCTGGCACTGGGCTGCACTCCTCCATCAAACAGCTGAATTCAGAGGCTGCAAAGATTCAGGACAACACTATTTCCAAGTGCTTTATAGATATTATTGCGACAAGCCCTGCCCTACTCATCCCTACCATTGGCATGGAGGGAAGTCTGCAATTCCAGACTGCATTTCAACCCTAGCTATAGAATAAGTGTAGGATATTACACTGCAGGACTTCTACAGGGCTGTCTTTCAACAGCAGCATGTTCTCATAAAACACAGAATGGAACTACATGCATTTCCTCAGTAAATGAGCACAAGGGCTCCTCTTTCATACAAATGAGTTCTCTCAACATACGAATTCACTGATCTTTCTTACTACACCAACATAAACCTTCTTTCCAAACCATAGACCTCACCTTTAATAATCAATATTTCCTTTCCACTTGCTCAGTTTTCAAGGTCATATGTTGAACAGATTAATCACACTTTTAGAAATCTCCTCTTCCTAGGCTGATGGCGTTATGAGGAATTTAAAGCAAAAACACACTGAACAGGGCTTGTGTTTGACTTGCCAATGGAATCCTAGGCCAAAAAAAAGAAACTGCTGTTTGTCCAGAATAAAAAGGGCAAATAAAATTATTTCCAGGCTTTTAAAGAAGCTATTACACACAGCAAAGTAAAACAAAAATTACTTGATGACAGTGGCCTTTTACAGCCTTACAGAGAGCAGGCGCACTGCGGTGTAAGCCAAACGCTTTCTATATTCTGCTACTCTTCCATGTGCTCCTACCTTCTCCCTTAAAAAAATGGCCATTCACAGTTGTGGTACTTTATTTGTAACACAGAACAATTACCTGTAATCCTAGATGCTATCATCTCCATTGATTCCATACAATACCTTTTAAGAATATTTATCTAAATGGAATTCCAGAATGCGATAATGCTAGCCTCCATTTGGAAGGCAGTGCTCATTATAAGCAGCATGAAACAGAAGTTCAAGAACTTTTTGTTGTCTCTCTTTTAAGCACAAAACGTCTCTACTATCAAGATGATTTGTATCCTAAAATCAGAGAAATAGAGTAGTTACATAAGGTGCCAGTGAGCACCATCACCTCTAGGAAAGCTGTGGCTAGCCACAGAGTTAAATGAGATATCTGCTGTAACTATCAGAAAGATCAGTATGATGGAATGGTGATACAAGAGGTGTAATGGCAAAGGGAGCAGTGCAATAAGGAGATGTTACAAAAGGAAGAGTGCTCACCTGTCTCTGAAGAGCTAGGCTCACAAGAGAATCACCACAAGGCAGAGATCTCCAACCAACAATCCTTCCCCAGAGGCAATCAGCCCTTCAGTGAGGTCTAAGAGAGGTGCAGCCAGGCTCCACCCCTTCCAGTCACACAGGTAAATTGCCTTCACCTGTGCTCTCAGGGCTGACCCGGTCCTTTCCCCAGGTCTCAATCAGTGGTTCAGGACATCTGCTGTAGCTGTAGCTGTAGCTGAGCTTGAGCCACAGTCTCTATGCCTACGTTGGGAATGCATCTGTTTGGACAGCATTGGTTCTAGAAGAAAGAAACAAGAGTTTGCCAAGCATAACAGCCCAAGTCTGTTCAGTCTTAGTGTAAGATGGCCCTAGGGTACAGATGTTTCAGCACTGATATAGGATTGAAAGGGAGCTGTTTCCTGGAAATGATTTAAATGGAGATATCCCCACTGAAAATTTTCAGTGAGATTCTTCATGTGAGATTCTACATCATACCAGGACAATGTCTGTCAAGATGTCACAGGGTTCCTGCCTTGATTCGGCCTTCATCCTGGAGTTTCAGTGCCCAGCTTTACCATCAACTCGGGAGCACCACTCTACTATTAACCATTGTTTTACTTTCAACAGCATTTTTACCCAAGGATCTGAAAGCACTCCACCAGTATCGCATCTAATAACTCCAGTCATCCCCTTTCCTGGAGGTAAATAAAACTTACTGCCCTTCTGTGGCAGACAGGTACATTACTCACAATGAGTTGACATGAGATGGGGAAGGTCAAACAGTAATGAAGTGGCAGTGGTTTGGAAGAGAACCCAGAAGTCCAGTAGCCCAGACCCCTGTTTAATCCACTAGACTTGGCTATAACCAGTTTTTATGTTTCAGAAGGAAAAGCAGAAGAGTAACGACTGTGACTTATCAAATGTCTAAAAAGGAGTAGGGGAAAAAAACTGAGTGTGCTAGGGTGTCTGACTATTACAAAATGGTGAGCACTTCTGCATCCATTCCTCTTGCCATGTCACTAAGAATTACAATCTGCCTTAAATACCTGAGCACATTGAGAACATATAATAATCATTATAGAGTCAGAATTCCCTTGGAGATCTGAGCAAGATCTTGTTTCCTAAAGTAGCTCAGGGAGAAGAGACTGTGACTACAATTTGCCCATTCTTTCCTAAGTGCTAAAAATGTGTATGTGTTTTCAATTCCCATTGAAGGGGCAGACAGGAGCCACCTGTGCAGTGCTGCTGATAGTCACGACATGTTCATGACACCGCAGTGAGGGCACGTGAAAATGGATTCTGACATCGCTCCATAATGGAGGCTCCTAAGATTTGGCAAGAGGAACAAAATTCAAAGTCTAGAATACCTGAATGTGTTTGAACGCCGTGTCTCAACTTGGCAAGCTGGTGGCTCATTTCATGCTCAGAGTCTTCCATTTTAATGATTTCTCCATTTTCTGCTTTGCTAGAGTGTGACCACATCACTTGCCAAGGAATTTCAGCTCCCCTTGCTTTCAGAGGGGAATGGAAGTGCTCCATCCCTCCACAATGCGCTGCTCCCTTAGAGGCTGCCCAAAGAAGCCTTCAAGCCATGCACAGCCCTTGCCTACCAGTGCCAGACCTCTGCATGCTTCCTGGGCCAGGAACGGGTTAAAGCTATCAGGGCAACAACAAAAGCAAAGATCCTGAACATCATTTCATGCAAATGACCTTTCAGTGGCTTCCTGTTCGTTCACTGTGCTCTTGTCTGCCAGGGCCCCGGGGCCTTCAAAACCTGCGGCTAGATTTTAACTCATCTCCCCTTATCTGCTTGACTGACTGTCAGCCTCGCACATCTCCCTGCTTGTGATGAAGGCCTTAATTAGTGCTTGTCTGTTTACCCTTTTCCTATTGCCACCTCTCTTTTCCTCTCCCTCTCGCTATTCTTCTCCTTTCTCTCTCCCTCTCCCATCACCCTCGGGCTTGTTTGCTTAGCTGGGCAACTCTTGTTTACTCAGTAAGGAGGTTATAATATATGTAAATAAAGTGAGCCAAAAGTCCATGGAAAATAAAAATATAGATAAAGAAATATCAACACAGAAACATATTTTCACCTTCACTGTTAAAGCTGGCCCCTCTCTTTTTTCCAGCAAACAAAACATTTTGCTGTCTTCTGAAATCAAAAGCAGTTAGGGAACGGAGCTGCTCCCCCCCCACACACTCCCTGTCCTTGGAGACTTTATTATCACGAAACACAGACAGCAACGATCACCTAGAACACCTACTGCCCACCTGGCTGGGTGCTTCTGGAGAAGACACTGCCCACTTCCATCACCCCAGGGCTCCTGCTTGGAGAGGGCATCGAGAGCTGCGGAACCTGTCCAGCTTCCAGAAGATGCAGGGACATGGGATGCATGAAGCAGGTTTCTCCTCCTTCAAACAATCCTGCTGGCCACCAGCGTGCTGTAAAACTATCCAAAGAAACTGAGGAAAGAAAAAAAAAAGGATTGCAAGTCAGGCTGAGCACCCAGCATCCTAGTATTAGCTCTTGTTTATGTTGGTTTTTTTTCAGAATCATGCAGTCATCTTGCTGCAGAGGTCTGGTCAATACATAATTGTAGTCTGAAGCCCTCAGACAAGATCTCAAGGCAGAGACAAGCGCATATTTAGAAACCACAGATGTCTTGAAAATTTCTTGAACAGGCCAAAACACAGCATGGAAGATAAAGCCAACTTCAGGCAGCAGTTTACTGTCAGTCTCAGAATCAGAGCCCAAACCTTCTGAACACCAGACTAATTCTTATCCATCGCACCTTACCCTCTGTACTGACTGTGCTGTAAAATAACACATTAAAACTTGCCTGCTTCCTACAGCCATTCAGCAGCCAGGCGTGAAATATCCTGTCCTCATGCAATGCCTCTTCACCCCAAGCGCAGCCTTCAGATGTCTTCTCCGGGCTTTCTGCTGTTTGGCATAACTGGAAGCCATTGGAAAAGCTGTGCCAAAGAAGTCACATCACTAGGACTGCTTACAGTGTGTTTTATGATGTGTCCCCTCATGAAACTGCTCTCCAAAGACAAAATGCTGAAAAGCTTTGATGGAAACAAAACAAGTCAGTGCCCTTCTGCAGAAGAGGCAATGACAAAATCAAGAACTTGTGATGCTGAGGATAGGGTGGCCATGGTTTACACATCTTTCCATTAAGCAGAGGACCAGAGCTAGCCTGGGTGGTGAGAATTACACCTTATATCCGTGGATAATGGGATGCAGCATGCATTCCTGCAGTGACATCAGACAGCTGGGAAATCTTACCTGCAGAGTTTCTCCTGACACATTCCTCCCTAATAAAAGCTGCTTCATGCCCATAATATGGCTCATAAAATTTGCTTTGTAGCTAGATGTTTAGTAAAACTTCTGCAAGACTTACAGGAAAGTGTGTAGGTGTTTGGATCAAAAGAGGACCCGTGACTGTTTCACGCAAACACATGATCTGAGCTGGAGTTCTGAGCTGCTCAGGTTCTTGCCAAAGGAGTTTCAAGACTTATCAAACCTCGCAGGAAATAGTAAAGCTCAGTGGCTGCCAAAGAGCAAAGGACAGAAGAGAACGGTTCTCCCATTAGCAGGTAAAAGCCATTAGATTTAATGGAGTGTCAGGCTCACATCATGAGAGAGAGGAAAAAGGGGAACTGGATTGAAGAAAGTAGGGAAGGGAGCATGGAGAAAAGTGGAGATGAAGAGAAAAAATGCAGAGGAAAACCTCTTCTCTCTCTAAGAGTGGATTACCAGGATAGAATCATTCATCTTTGGGAATAAGTCACAGTATATTGGAGTCTGGAATAGACACAGTTGGGGGTTTGAGGTGAGGGAGAAAGGGAAAGACAGACAGACAGGAAGATCTTAGCATAAAAGAGAGAAAGGAATGTGGTAATACAGGGATAGATGGAGACGGGGTTGGTGAATGTCCGGAAGACGGTCATAGGCCTGGCCAAACAAGTCCTGACCTATACAGCTCCATACGCAAGGCAGACTGCTGGGCCAGATGCCGGGCTGTGCCATTGGCTCCCAGGCACTGCAGGGCTCATCCCACTCACTGCAGCTTTCTGGGACCTCACTAGGAGTAGGATCCTCATAACAGATCCACTGAGGTTAACAAGAACAGAGTAGAAATATCAAGGGAAAGAAACCAAGTCAGTAATATTTCTTGTGACAGTCTGTAATATTTCTGGGTTACTTCTTGAAGACTTGACATTTTTATGCCTAAATCTGTCAGTGGATCCACTCCCAGCTATGAACGGCTCATGAATCAGAGATGCAAGGTTATTTTTAATTGGGTTGAAAGATGTTTCAGGGTCAATTTGCAAGTATTTGTAAAAGGTGAAATTTTAGAGACTACTTACTCATTAACAGGGTGTGTGTGCAGGCAAACAATTAACTGCATTTTAGAAGATGATCGGGATTGCTAGCTGCCTGTTGGGGCCTGAGCTTTAAGATCTCCATTCGTCCCGATAATATCTTCTAAGATCTGAACATTGCAAGAGGTTGCATCACTCCATGACTTTAAATATTAGTGACACACGAGGTGAGAAACACCACACCTCAATCCTAGGGTGAACAGAGCAGGGATGCACTCCGTACAGGCAGTTATTTCCCCTTTGCCTCTAAGGTTCAAGGGCTGGAGCTTCCTCATCCTAAATCCCACGTTCTTCAGGTCTAACCATGCTGAAAGCACTGATGTCAAAAAGAGAAAAGAGACAGAAAATAAGTCCGCATGAGCTCTTTCTTCAGCAAACAGTGAGAACAGACCTGCATGGCCCCAGAGAAGATTAGAGGAAAAAGGGAGCAGAAAAGGTTTGTCTATCCATCCTCTCTGCTCACCTCCGGGCAGTCAGTGAAGCTGTTATGGGACACGTGAGCAGGATTCACTTTGGAGCTCACGTGACAGAATAAATATTGCCTGGCCACAGTCTCTTGACATGGGTCGGGGTAACCAGGAATTGCACAGGCAGCCAATAAAGGCTGTCTCCAAGAGCTGCTCTTAGATTTTTCTCAAATAAATAAATAAATAAAATAGGTCAATCGCAGCTAAAACACAGCATCAAACAAAAGCAACAAACCCAGCCTGATACAGCTAATTAAGAATAGAAATAACAGACGTAGAGATTTACATTATAAATCAAGGCAGCAGCCCTGAAATCCACCATCCCTTCTCCCTGACAGCTGACAAAACTGTTCTGCCTTTTATTGGGCATCTGCCAATACCTACTGCCTCTGAAGCACACACCATTGCTTTGCTGACCACGGAGCTACTTTTAGTTACCAGGTACTGCCATGCAGTCCAGGAGCCTGTAATTCCCAAGACAACATGCAGTGCTTAGCTGTACAGATCAGGGGGGCTTTTGTCCCACTCCTGTCTCCTCTTGTCTGCAAGGAGTTCACCAAAAAAGGAAACAAACAAACAAAATAATAAAACCAGCATAACTTTCAGAAATGACGCTCTAAAATATTAACTGAAGGGCTAGAAATGAGTTGCCAAGTAAGCCCCACAGAGGATATTTGTTTAAGTGCAAGCTAGGACCGTCATCTTTTATTTCTCCAGAGCTTCTGGATGCAATCCATTTGGTACTCACTGAATACTGCTTCTTGACATGCAAGTGTCTCATCGTTATTACCTGAAAAGAGTTCAGCTACAGCAGTAACTACTGCCAGCATCTGCTGGAAACGAAGAAAGATGAAGGAAAAGAATATTCAGCTGCTCTGAAATGTTCCTTTCCTCTTTGACTGCTTCCCTTCCTCATCCAGTGATCTAAAAGATGCCCATTAGCCCTCAATGCACACTCTCCTGTCCAAAAGCTAAAGAATTTTCAGAACTTATGGCTAATAAGTACTCCAGACCAAATAACAGAATTTCCACACTGATCAAGTCAAGTTTCCATATACACTTAGTGCAGTTAACAGAAGCCAGGCTAGCTCACCTTGAGTCATAACATCACTAAAGAAAGAGATGCTTCATTTATTTTGCCACTTTTTCCTCTCAAAACATGAATTTCCTCTGTGTCCATATTACTAGGTCTCTACTTACATGGCAATTCTGAATCCTACTGAATAATGTTTTTCATTCACATTTCTGTTTTACAGCTAACAATGGTGATGTCTTCTATAGTCAGCATTCTACAAGGGCTGATCTGAAAGTAATGCCTCCTCTTTTATGATGTTGGCCCACGATGTCAGAGGAGGATGTTGGTATGGCAGTAGGGGTTGAACCTTCCCACCAATATCCCATTACATTTTGTTGATGTGTGACAGATGGCAGCAGAGGGGAACAATGACAGAATGGTATCTGACATGGAAGTGTGCATAAAGCAAATGGGTGGAATTCAATTCCTCCCTGTGGAAAAAAATGGTACCTGCTGGCATTCAGTGATGATTGCTGAATGTTGATGGAGACCAATCAGTGGATGTAGCACAGTGAGGGGTGGGTGGTGCCTTTCAGCAGTGGTGACAGTGGCAGTGGGTTACCTCTGCTGGTTCTACAAGCATGGCACACAGCTCTTGTTCATTGCTGGTGAAAATGAAGAGCTAATGGTGATGACTGTGTTGAAAAGCAGTGTTCTGTAGCTGAGAATGTACTCTATCAATTTGTGTTATTGTGTTCTTTGTATCTGTTGTAGTTTCCATGGAAATAAATAGGAGGCATTACTTTCAGAGCAACCCACATCATTTCACCAACATATAGAAATACATCTAATCACAACCATATTCATTCAGAAGCACTTGGGAATGTGTCAGAACCCCCATCTCTAATATGTTTGGCCTATTTACTATCATT
Source organism: Bambusicola thoracicus (assembly GCA_002909625.1). Classification (NCBI taxonomy): domain Eukaryota; kingdom Metazoa; phylum Chordata; class Aves; order Galliformes; family Phasianidae; genus Bambusicola; species Bambusicola thoracicus. Next base: position 9,568 of record PPHD01026308.1, read on the forward strand.
TAGCAGTTCTTGCCAGCACTCCATTTTTGAAGATTGCACATTCACAGGCCGTGTTCTCAGATGAAGAAGAGAAGGACAGCACCAACGGATTCATTTAGAAAATTCAAAACAGATTAACACAAAAGCTCTCACGCACAGGAGTTGATTAAACTGGGACACTCATTGCTACAGGAGCCACTCTTACATCCATTTCTGAAGTGCTGGTTATCAGCCACTCAGAAATGAAAGGAAGCAGCAGTGGTCTCTGGGGCCTGCTCATGGAGTACTTCTGCCCATGCCTTACCCCTCAGACACGAGGGTCTTCCCTCCAATGCAGTCTGGCTACAAGCACAATTTCTGTATCATTTTTAATATTGAATCACTAAAAAATTGTATTAGCACTGCTGGACTGTGAGACAGACTTTTCAAATGGAAAATGTTCCACAGCCCTGTCTTGTAAAGATCAGCCGCAAGCCATTGCCCTGACTCCACAGTCTCCAGCAGAAGAAAAATGCCGATTTTTCTATACTAATTAATGCTCACCAGAGCAAATTAAAGAGGACAGTCATTGCACAATGCGCCACTTTGAACTTCTACACATGTCTGAGAGCCGTGGAGCCCTTCGCAGACACACAGCCAACAAGCTCTGCAGTACTCCTACCCACCAAGCACAAAGTCCCACTGCTGGGTCTTCTCTGGGAGGAGAGACATGATGTAACCAAAGGAAGAAAAGAATGACTCTATGAGTGGGCCAGGAATAAAACCTGTACCTATTGGTGCTCGGTTTCAGTGTCTCCATGGCAGTGTGATGCCAGGGCTGACATTCCAGCATGCATTAAACTCCTGGCTTCTGCCCAGCACACTACACAAGGAGAGATAACCCATTTGCTACTGCTGGGAATGACTGAGGGCAGAGGGCCTGATGTGAGCAGCGGATCTAAACAAGCACCTTGTTGAGTCTGTGCTGGTCTTCCACTGCTCCAAGAGAAGGCAATGTGCAAGCATGCTGACTGTACCCCGACTTTGTTTTTTGACATGAAAAGAATACAGCTAAATAAAGGCAAAATACTCCTGGATGGTGCCAGTTACACAAAGGAAGGCATACTCAGTCCTAGCTAGGATCATAGAATCACAGAATGGTTTAGGTTGGAATGTATCAAAGTCACAACCCCTGCTGTTGGGATGGTTGCACCCCACTGGATCAGGCTGCCCCATCCAGCCTGGCCTTGGGCCCCTCCAAAATGGGGCACTCACACTGCTCTGGGCAGCCTGTTTCAGATGGCTGTGAAGCCTTTGGGGTTTTGTAACCTTCTGAAAGCTCATCACATTTCTCTTGTTCTGAGTTATGGGAACACTTTAAGAGCAGCAAGCCGTGGCACCAAAGCAGCAGCAGATGACTTAAAATCCCTTGAACCATTACACAGATCTGCACAAACAGAACGATGGCGCTGGTTGTGACACAGCTTCATTAGCAGGATGAACACCTCTCCCTTTGCTAGAAAGTCCTTCAGACACATCAGGATGTGACTGTACCCAGCTAATACATCCCATTGCTCAGCAGGAAGCGTCAGGTCAGGCGCTAAACTCAAATACATCACATTTTGTGGGTCCTCTTACCTAATTCTCTATAACGTACTGTAAGAGAAAACTGTCTGCACAGGCAAAATGGTTTCAGAGCACACCTTGACTAAAATTAGTCTAAAAGCAGTCTCTGTAAGAATTTTTATAGTGAAAGAAATAAACTCCCTAATTGTAATGAACCAGAACAAGAAACTGAAAACTGAGAACTACCCCAAACTGATAATCCTAAAGAATGGCAGCCTGTCTGGTAGAATGTAAAGCTTTTTATTTACATAGTGACAATTATATTTTTATTGGATTTAATATTGATTTAATTGTACAGTACATACGAATGCAATACGTACACCTCAGAGTTAATATTCTACCACGTCATAAAAAAA
>PPHD01026309.1:0-11507 GCA_002909625.1 Bambusicola thoracicus
TTCTTTCTTTCTTTCTTTCTTTCTTTCTTTCTTTCTTTCTTTTTCTTTTCACTGAATCAATTTTATTTGAAGTTGGAAGGAAGGTTTAACTAGTAAACCTGCACTATTAGATACATACTAATATATACAACTATTAAAACAGAGAAGTACAACGATGATCCAAGAGTTCTTGATTTAATATGTTAGATTAAAATTTTACAATTGACAGTAGTGATGCAAAGCAGATGAGTTCCTGAGGACTTTCCACAGTGAGATATGTATATGATCCTTAGGAACCTTATCTTTTCACTTATAGTAAAGAGAGAGAGAATGTTAAAGCAGTAATCTAAGAATTTGTATTTAGCTGAACAATAAAACCAGTTTTTATGGAACTAAAGCAACCAGCAAGTGTCTCTCTGTATGGCAGATGCATGGTAGAGGCTATGTTGGTACTGGGAACAGACCCTTGTACCAATATCTCTGATGGGGGCATGCATACAGTGTGGGCAGTCAGTGAGATATCAATGGTGGAGCTGCTTGTGATGCTGAGATGTGGGCCTTATGTTATGTAACATTCTTATAGATGTCTGTTACCAATCCACTGCATGGGCTAAGGCACTGTTCTGAGGCAACTATCCACAGAGGATGTTGTGATATCAGAAGTATACTTGTTCCTTCTTGGAAACTGACTTCTGAAAACATTAGTTCCTACTATATGCACAGATATCACCTATGACATGAGAATGACTTACTCTACTTAGTTCTAGTCTCAGTTTCTTATCTGTAGTTCTTTACATCACTAGGGTGTGGAAGACACAAAATCCATTAAGTAATAGTGCTTACATTCTCTGGTGCTTTGTTCTATAGGTAGAATTTATATGTGTGCATTTTTTTCAATGCTACATATGCATAAGGATCCTTACTAGTAGTACTCCTAATTTGAGCCAAGATTCTGAAAGATGCTACACAAAATTAGTTTTAGTACACTATTCTCTACTTTTTCTTGACACTTAATTCTCCCTCTTCATTTCACCTTTGGATAAAGAATACTGTGAAAACCCATTGCTTTTAGAATATCTTTTAAGCACTTGCCATCCATCTTACTCCAAACTGCAGCTATGTCTTGACATTGTTTAATACAATGGAAAATAACTTTTTGATACTTTGCAGGAAATGCTGTTTTTTATTATATGGAGAACAGCAAATCAAAGAATTATTCCCTCACTTGTTTGTAACTTTGTCTTAGAGGTATTTAATTCACTTTGTCAGTTCACTTGCTGCTAATTAATTCATCTGTTATTTTCATCAACAAAGGATTTCCCTTATGAATATATCTCATATATTTGATGGAAGACCAGTACTAGTGTTATCACAATCACAGAGTTAAGGATTATATCTGTCTTCTCTGGGCATTTAGTTCACCTCATCCATTTTCCCAGTAGCTTTTATCTTACTCTCAGCTGATCTCCAAGCTTGAAAACATGATGTGATAGCTGACTGCATACACTGCCAACTGTCTCTGCTTCCAATCCTTTCTCACTGGGCTATGAATATATTTTTTTTGTACTTTAATTTTTAAATTCTTGTTCACTGGGAGAAAAGAGCAAAAACATTTTGTCTTCTGCTTCCACATGGAGCCCTTTACTAGCTCTAGGACTGAGATCCTTACAGTTACAATGAGAAATCTCTGTTACTAGCAACTATATTAATATATACATGTATATAAATATAGATATACATTAAGTATGTGTTGTTATTCTTATACATGATTATTCTTAAGCAAATGAACAAACCTTCCATTTAAATTCACATAGTTAGACTGGAAATAATCTATTAAAGACATTACTTCATTGCACGCCTAGAGATCAAATGAAGACGATGGCCATGAGTGGATGGAACAAATGTACTGTGCATATATGTCAAAGCAAAGCTGTTGTAAACAGCTTATGGTTTCTTTTGAGTATTATTATAAGAATCTGGAGTGACCATGTCCAGTTACAGAAGAGGAGGAAGCATCTATGCACTATGTGACTAGTCAAGAAGATAGCAGGTTCTAAAGGCTCCTTATAAGTAATGTGAAAATTGTTATGTATTTTTACAGTATATTTTGTCTCTTATGTTTTATATTATGTCAGCATTTACAATTAAATTTGTACTGCAATAAAAACTTTTAAAGACTTAGATTTAACCAATAGAGTTTCCAATGTGCAAAATGAAATGTTCCATTAAAAAATGTAAAAAAATGAAACTAAGGCAGAAGAAAGGCTAGATCTGACATATTATGTCAGCCTCAGAAGGTCTGTGATGCACTGAAGGCTCTGTGTCACGTTTGCTTTATTCATTGTGATTGAAAAATAGTAAACACAAATTTTAAAAACTATAAGTAAAATAGCAACTTCAATTTCAGATTAGAATTTACACAGATCCACTCTTATGCTTGGTCTATTTCCTACTGACATCACTTGGCCTTTGTAGAGGCAAATGAGGTGGTGCAAGACTGGAGCTTAACTAGGAAATTAGAACTTACTCAGCCATGCTTTATGAATTTTCATATAGAAAAAATTCAACTGGCAATTTTTCAATTTTTAACAATTGTTTATGGCAGAATAATCTTTGAGGTTTTACTGGCAGAGGGTAATATTTTCTTTTTCAGCAATGTATTAGAAAACATTAAATTTAGAAAGGTAGTTTGGTTAATGGATGATGATAGAATTGTAGTTTCTTCTCTTCTGTGGTAGGAAATATTACGCGAATGGTAAATAGTGAATAGAGAGTTCATTAATGTTTATAAAAGCATGGCTTTTTACCAAGGTTCAGAAACTTGAGCAGAAACTTCTTTATACCCACACATAAATATTGCCATTTGAGAGGTGATTACTGAAAAATGTTTTAGAAGCATCTACAATAGATTGGCATTGCAGCCTGACAGCTTAAAATGAACTTCTGGTCAAGAAAAGTAAAAGTGAAGAAACTTAAGTCATAGCTTTTCTGCAGTTTCCAGAATATCAAGCAGCCTAACTACTATTGCAGTGCTCAGTGATTGTTTGAGAGGTTTATTTGTGCTCATCATTCAGACTTAAGAGGGAAGGAAAAAACGTTTAGCAGGTTTAAGTCTTATTCATTACAATATCTAATGTGTATGCAGAAGGAATGCTACTGGGTTTTGATGGATGAAGTGGTTGGAAGGTCTGTTGAATAAGAAATTCAAATGTTTACAGAAAGTTCTTTATCTGCACAGAAATGAAAACGTGAATTCTTGTGAGACATTACAGCTTTAAAAAGTCATAGTTTGCTTGTAAACATTAGTCATTTTTGAATTCTACAGCAATATACTTGTTCAGATCTTGGATCGGCAGTCAAACACGGATTAGCAGCCCCAGAAGTGTGTATTAGGTTAATTTAAATAAACTGTGGGGAAAAAATGATTGTGTATTATGTTTACTATTACATAGCTCTGTCAAATGCATTGGCATTAAAACTGCTCTAAAATTTATAGATTCACAAAACCCATTTTCTCCCAACGCTTTCCAACCAAAAATGTTACATGTCAAGAAAAAAAAAAGGCAATCAAAACGTTCGAAAAACAGGGTGGGGAAAAGACTACAACATGCAGGCATCTGTCCAAAGTAGATATTTTGACCAAACATGGGATCCCTACAGGCAGAAAGATAGGTCACAAAGACTTCCTCATGCACGTAATTTACTTCGCAAGGCAAGATTTATGATTTTGTTGCCTTCTTCCCTAACAAGATAATTCCTGTGAACATATCAGGTTTGTGGATGAAGCAAGATCACAGCACAAACAACCTTCAGTGCTCTACTCTCGTGCCAGGTGAGAGTTGACCCTGGAGGCTCAGCGTCTCTGCAAGCAGTATACACATACACGCTACTTCAGTTAAATGAGTTTCAGATAAAACTATGGCAAACATGGCTATTCCAGTGTTCTTTATTTTGTATAAACTTATATATGAGCATTTGTTAACATTGAGCTGATCGCTCCTTATAGCATCAGAGCATGTGATTTGGTTTCAGGGAGACAACTGCTATACACCTTCCTGAAGCATCCTGATTGCCTCTGTAAATGCATAGTTCAGTCTTTTTGAAGTTATCATACCAGAGAGATTCTCACTGTGCTTGTTTAAGTCACTTCTGCCCCTAGGCTTCTCTGCTGGATACTGCTTCCCCCACTGTAGAGGAGGAATAAGTAATAGAAAATAGATCATTTACACCATGGATAAGGATGGATTTGAGCTGACACATCAGATTGTGAACTGCAGTAGGCAAAATGAGGAAAATCATATCTTCTGCTGATTATTAACTGGAGCATGTTGCCAGTGGTAAAATGGGTGACCAAATGTAGATGGTGGAGGGCTGGGCCCACGCTTGATTTGAACAGTCTGGATTAGAGCTGATGTTGAGGTGAGGGTACAGCATGAACCAAAAGAAAACCTGGGCTTGGATGAGTGAGTACACGGGCAGGACTGTGTCCTGTGCCTAGACAGTCAGGGCTGGAATGGCAGAACTCATTGCATCTCATTCTGAATCTTGACAGGCCTTCTAAGTCTCAAGGAGGCACCAATAACTTATGCTATCAACAGCTCTGTTTTAAGAGATTATGAGTCAGAGCCACATCTTCGAGCATTCCTCATTTGAAATAATTCAGAAGAGAAAGCCTTTAGTTATATTTTTAAGGTAAAAGCCAAAGATTTCCAGATACTAATATACATGTCTACAAAATATTAAAATTTTGAAGCTTTTTTTGCATGCCATCCATACTGTCTGCTACTAGCAAGCAGCAATGAAAGCTAGTAACTATTGAAAATGAAAGTAGCTGAAACTGAATCTTCTAGGAAGAGTTATTATACAGGTGTAATTGTGAGGAAAAGTGACATATTGAGGAAAAAAAAGCAATACTTAGTTTAGTCTACCACTTCAAGTCTGGTCACTGGTAAATTGTGAAGATACTATCTGTAACCTACTCAAAAAATTATCCTCCGGTGAAATGTATTGATCTCTTCCTTATGCTTCTTCATAACTGTGTTTTGTAGTAAGAAGAGATATTTTATCTTAATAACCATGAAGATCAAGAGAATGGCCTAAAACAGAGAAAACAATGTTTCCTACAGGAAGGCGAAGTATTGTTATTAGAAACAATTAAGTTTCTCAAAGTAGTCATCTTTTTATAGAGTAGTCAATCAGGCTATCCCCCCTTATTATATAGGTAATGAGGCTTATCTTCATTAACATGTGGCAGAGGTTAAAATGGGAGCAAGGGAATCTGGTTTCTATTTTTCTCTTCTTCCATAAACATTTAATTGGCAGAAAGTTTAATGATGTCATAACTCTCATCTCTCTAATTCATCCTTTAGAAACATAAAAGATCAATTTAGCAAGGTAAATTGGCAAGGTTTCTTTTAGCAAGCGATACAGAAAAAGCTGAAACTGGCCACATCACAAGCAGAAAGAGAAACTGGTTTAATGACAATACGTCTTCCAAAATCCTACAAAACTTGCACTTTGATAGTTATGCTTTTTTGTTGTTAGTAAAAAAATTACAGAAGTATGAACTACAACTAAAAATAATAGGGCATACTGAAATCATTTTAGAATCAAAAACAGTAATTTTTTTAATTAGATATAAAAATGTAGCTTTGTAAAAGATATTTTGTAATGTGCTGACAGTCAAACTGAAGTTAAATAGCAGCCACGGGTAAAAAAAAAGATTTCAAACAGGTATTTTGTACTCCAAAATAGCACCTCCAGATTAATTTCAGTGAGGAGATTCTAGGGTTCATGATCTGTGGCACTGCCTTTAAAACAATTGTGTTAAAGCTGGATGTTGTTCATATCCTTATTCCTACCATAAATTCCCTTTGAGTTTGGACTATCAGCTGCCTGTAAAAAAAGTTCTGAGGAATAACAAGATTTCTAATGGCAGAAGTCCAGTACTTACCAATAGGAGAAGAAGCATTTGGCTGATTTGAATGTATGGTGTACTTCAAAAGAAAATACTGAGGACTTCAGACTTGCTTGTGTTCTCACACATTAGTTGCACAGAGCAGATACAAACATACAAACATTTGGAAGTAAAGCATCCTGACTGCACAGGATAGCTTCAATGGATATCTTGGCCACTTTCCTCTCTCCTTGCAGTGACATCAAGGAAATAGCATTAATGACAATACGATCTTGGAGAGTCTATTTTTTCTGAAGAGTCTGTGGTCTGGAACAGAATTGTGCACTCAAGTGAGAACTAATAACAGTGAGTGATGACAACATTTTACATAACTTAAAAACAAATGGAATTAGAAAAGGATATGAACTAATGATGCAGAGGAGAAGAGGGTGGAGAAAAGGAAATTGTGTAGACAAAAATTAAAACTTACATAAGAGCTCAGTCCTGGATCACTTCAGTCTAGTTCACTGTCATATTTTCAGCACTGGTTAATAATAAATGCCTAAGAAAGTGTACATGCAAACCTGGGATGCAGAGATTATTTCACATCTGGAATTGTTTTCTCAACTTTAAACAGCTAATATGTTAAGACTCTTATGAATTAGAAGTTGCATTTGGATCAAAATATTTAACAGCTATTTATTGACCCCTTTGCTACAAATAGACTTCTATGAATCTTTTTGTAACGTTTGCTGCAGCATGTTGTGAAGATCATGAATTCCACAAACAATTTACATCAGTAGGGATGTCTTTGTTCTAAGTTTAAGAATGTTGTTACATTTCTACACTTCTATTATTGTGATAATGACAAGAAGGGTCTATTTGTGTGTGTGATGTGTTAGAATAAAGGCTTGTGTGTATGTTTAAGATGTTAGAATAAATGATTCTCTCTGTGTGTAGGATGTTAGAAAAAAAACATTTCTGTCCCATACTTTTTGGTTATTTCATTTGGGAAAATCTATAACATTGCTTAAATTCTTTTATTTGCTTTTATTCTTACATTTTAGAATGCATATTCATGATTATGTATGTTGCAGTGCAGTCAGATATTTGAAAATGTTTTTATTGGCCTTGATATTGAAACCTACTACAGAAGCTACAATTGATGGCACCTTACCATGTAAAAAGTACTTTCTTTGACAGTTTTAAATCTCCCTTGTCAATCTTACAGAGCCAGTTTTTGTAGAGCAGTCTGAATAATATTAGGGAAATATTCTGGCATAATCTGAAGGTTTTTTTTGAAGAGTGCAGTAGAGGTTTGCAGTTAGGATTTACCTAAGAGTTTTCTTATAAGAACCATGAGTACAACAGTCAACTATGTGTTACTGACTGCTCTGCACTGGTCTTCAAGGAGATAAATGACTTTTTATAGTGGTCCATGCTGGGTGACATTTGGTATTTGCGGGCTGCTTTATCTGTAGACTCACCAGTAAGCAATGCATGCTGTCCATTTCTGCCTACCACTGAACACAGGCAAAGAACAGATATAGGGAAAGAAAAGTAAAAACTATTAAAGAATATACTTAAAGAAGTCCTGGCCCCAGATGTGTACAATTTAGGGCATTAGTAATGGTGTACTTAGATCATTGTTTCACATTTGCTGGCAGATATAAAAAAAAGACATAATTCAACAGATAATCCCTAAACTTTCAACACTTTTTTTAAAAATTCAAACCACTTTTGAAAACTTTCTGCTATTGTTTTATATATAACGTTCCCTACTTTCAGTGGTGTTAACAGGACTGTGTTCATTCAATGGTTTATTTTCAGATCCTTTCCATGAAAGGATTAAGAAATGCTGTTGAATTCAATGACTACTTTCATACAATAAAAGCTTTAGCTCAGTTACCTGAGGATATTAGTTATCTTTACTGACTGTGTAGGACGATGGGGATGATAGTCACACAAGCTGTAACCAAATTTCTTTGAAAATATTGTATAACTATATCAATATATTGATTCTTATTTGCATAGGCAAATTTAATCTGGAGGACTGCACCCCATGGAAAGGACCCATGGTTCAGGGAAAAAATGTGCAGAATAAGCAGCATCAGCTGTTACGGAGTGATCGCAGTCACCATTCCTCAACCCACTCCGTGCCACTGAGGGTCGGGAGGAAGAGGAGTCAGGAATGTAGGAGAGAAGTTGGGCCTGGGAGAAAGCTCTTGACGGGAGATGGTGTTTTAATTTGTCATGATTAGTAATATGTATTTGATTAATAAATTCATTCAAGACTGTTTTGACTGTGAATTAAGGTGATAACACTTGTAAGATGTTATCCAGATTGTAATGGACTTGGAAGTCGAGCAACTACCTCTTGCTAGAATTCATTAGGGTATGATTTAAAAATTATTTTGATGCCTACATCTTGCACTATTTTAATGAAAAGTAATCTATTATATATTCAAAACTATTAAAAAATGAACTTTGCTCTTAAAACTTTTTCCTTTTGTTCTTTTAAGAAGTTAATGCTTCTGACAGAAGTCCTCAATTTCTCCCCACTTCCCTTAAGAAGGTTTAACTTGGTGGCAACCCACCTGACAGAGCAAGCTGTTTCTGTGTGAAAAAAATATTTTGACACTGATAAGGTTGACTAACTGTGACTGCAGCATTTCCCTTCAAAATGCCAGTTGCAGATTGTCAGGGAAGTTGTGTAGCTCTGCATCAAGGGACCATTTGTGATGCTTTTGTTGTAAGCAGCACTTTTAGGTTTCCTTGTTGTCTGCTGCTATCATCCTGGGTCTTTGGAAAGATGACTGAAACATGGTTGTCTTTTTGTTCCAGATATGTACCATATTTGCTACTGCTTTGAAAGAAGCACTTCAAATTTGGAGGTGTTCAGGGGAATGTCAGAATTCACAGAATCATACCAGGTGGCTCATAGTCTTTCCTCTGCAGCAAAGAAAGAGTGAACAACAGACATTATGTACAGAAAAATAACACTGGTGGTTGAAAAATATTAGTAATGGCAAACAGTGTGTAAGTAGAATAACAGAACAAAATTAAGGTATAAAATAATAATAACAATCCTATTATCTGACTGTGTACAATTCAGTTTTTTCATTTTTTTTTCTTAATATCTATTTAAAACATATTTCTTCTAGGCTTTGGAGCTTATTAGAAGCGTTTAAAAACTTCCAAAACATTCAATGTGCATGAAAACAGCCTTTTTACTCCTCTCCTAAACAGTATTACTGAAAACCTTATCAGAAAGTCTGTTTTCTTAAGACCTCCAGAACATTCCAGACCAACAATATGTTTATATGGTTTAGTTAGGATAAGATTCAGATAAGAACCCATTCTGAGATATTTCTGCTAACAGGACTGACATGTTTTGCAATTTGACTGTTGCTGAAGTGCTTTGTATGAAGATCAGGAAAAAAAAGAACAAAAACTAATGTTTCTGCGTGAATGCTTGTGCCTCTTTTTCTGATTTAAATCATTTTTTTTTAATACAGTATTTCTGCAAGTCATTTTTCTCAATGAACAAAAAACCCCTGTTATATATTTTTTTAACTTTCCTAAAATGAAAGGCATGTAGAGCTCTTACACTGGTTCAGCATTTGCACTCTGTTTATAAACAGTGTTGAAGACAATACATCATCTGTCCCAAACTTCAAAATGACGACATCTGGACTACATCCTCACAATGGTGTAGCACTGACACTTCAAACAAACTCAGAAAATGGTAAAGGAAAAAAAAAAAGAGAAGTACTACTTACAACCATCTCATGAGGATAATCATCTGTGGGCAAACAAAAAACTAAAAGACTCATTTTTGCTGGGAACATTTGAAGGTGGTTTTTTTTTTTTTTTTCCTTTTTTCTTTTTTCTCTTCCCTTCCCTTTTCATGAATTCAACTCCTTGAACGTTTTAGTTAAGGCATCCTGAAGGCACTAAATTACAGATGGTGCTCACTCATACAAGAATTGAAACCTTCCTCTTTCAAAAGATAATTATTTCCAGTTGATAAATGCAACATAAATTGGATAAGTCAATCATTTCTTGAACATAAATAACTTCTATGTTCATGTGAAGGTAAGCTGTTAAAGGATTTCTCAGTCCTAAGGAAAGAGATTGCACGCTCTTTCTTTCGCATGTGATCTAACTTTAAGTGTCAACTCCACCTATAATAACTTTGACAGAAAAAACTAGAAGTAACGAATATTTCTCATTTATTGTCTATGAATGCAAAAAAAGTGGGAAAAGGCAGATCACACATTTGAAACAAAAATATTGCCTCAGTATTAAAGCTATTTTTTATAATGTCTGTTCATTGAGAAATAGAGGCAGTAACTCTTTGATACTGGCAGTATTTTGAGCAGCAAATCATGCAGCAACTACGAAAATATGTAAGAGATCACACCATTTTACGATGAACATGGTTATTTGTTTAACCTACATCAGGAAAAAAATCCTAAAAAATAACTATCCAAAGAAACACTACTGCAGTTTAAAAAAGTATAAAAAAGGCAGGCTTGTTGAGTAACTTTTGATAAACTTCTTGAATGTGTGTGCGCTTACAGGAGTTTTCTAATTACTTAGTTCCAGATCTAGAGTAGGAAACTTAACACTGCATCTCTACTGTTCAAGTCAGATGCGAGCATAGATTTAAAGGGAAATGAACCATGCTTTTCCTTAGTGAGTTTCATAAATATATTCTGATAGTAATGACATGCTGTTATCTATGAGTCCTGTATCTTATTTCAGCTCTGAGAAAAATGTCCTTTAGGGCTACAACTTCTGCCTCTGAATAATCCATCACTCAGTTTCCTGCTCTCATTTATTGTTTTATCTTCTGTTCCTGGCCCACGGTCTCCTAATTTCTTGACCTTGCTTCTTGTTTTGTAAAGAAACAATCAGAAAAAGGACAATCAACGTATATCTGTGTCTTCAAATTCACATCTTTATGCTCTTTCAGAGCACTCTTAGAAGTAGAAAGGCTGTGGTGAATGCATGCTTTCAAGCAAAATTGCACACAGACTCTCAGAATAAGTTTCTGCCTGTATTTCTCTAACTGAGATAGGGACATCAAGGCCTGAATGCCTGGTGCTTAATTTGAATTATATGAGTGAGCAGTGCTTAGTCAATAGCCACATTTACTTTATTCAGGAACAAACACTGCATCTTATTCCTGCTCCAGTGAAAACAAGGCTATTTCCTACTGTCTGCTTGCACCTTTGTTTACCTTAGCTGAATCAGATAAGAGTAAAGTTTAAGATCCATGAATTAGGAGCAGCTCCCTAAAATTTCTACTCCATGGGCAACTTACCAGTCTTGGGCCTAATGTCAGCCTAAAACAGTGAAGACCCATGCTTTTCTTTTCAAGGAGAGGCAAGGAGGGAAAAGTTGTTTTGTACACACAGAGCAGCAATATGTATAGCTTGGTTGCAAATATTATAAAATATTTGAGATAGGACATAAAAGTTAGCTTTCCAGTAGGGTGGGGAAAAAAAATACCTTGTCATTTTAAAAAGAGAAAAAAGAAAGAAGGAATGAAGAGAAGATATAGGGAGAAAGGAAGGGAGCGAACGGAGTGAAGGGAGGAAGGAAGGAAGGAAGGAAGGAAGGA